>VMBQ01002142.1:35080-92489 GCA_007657795.1 Dreissena rostriformis
GCAGTTTACAAACTATCCATGGCCCGACAGGTAAGCCACTCACATATGTGTCGTGTTCTGAGAAAACTGGGCAAAATGCATGTGCGTAAAGTGTCATCCCAGATTAGCCTGTGCAGTCCGCACAGCCTAATCCGGGACGACACTTTCCGCTTTTATGGAATTTTTTGTTTACATGATGTCTCTTCTAAGCGAAAATCCAGTTTAGGAGGAAAGTGTCGTCCCTGATTAGCCTGTGCGGACTGCACAGGCTAATCTGGGATGACACTTTAAGCACAAGCATTTTGCCCAGTTTTCTCAGAACACGACACAAATTGTAGTTTATTGTTCAATAGATAATTGTCAAAAGGTTGCACTGATAAGACAATGCAAAAATTATTTGCAATTACATAATTAGAGCTTGTTTCGCTTTTTAATGAGAAGAGCATTTTACTGTGCTCTTTGTTGATTAAAACTATAAGGATATGGGTCTGGAAATGCTGCTTTAGAATCAGTATTTCATACATGTAGATCAATTGTGTCACGTTCTGAGAAAACTGGGCATAATACTTGTGCATAAATTGTCATCCCAGATTAGCCTGTGCAGTTCGCACAGGCTAATCAGGGACGACAATTTCCGCTTTTATGACCTTTTTCGTTTAAATGAAGTCTCTTCTTAGCGAAAATCCAGTTTAGGCGGAAAGTGTCGTCCCAGATTAGCTTGTGCGTACTGCACAGGCTAATCTGGGATGACACTTTACGCACATGCATTTTGTCCAGTTTTCTCAGAACACACCGCAATTCATGAATGCAGTCTTACACATTGGAAAGGTGCAATTAAGAGGAAGAATTAGAAATTTAACAGAAAAATGTTAATTGAAGGTTAGGTCGAGTCAGATATTTGCACCAACACAGGATACATTGAATAAATAAACATCCTTGTCTGATAAATATTGGCTTTAATGAGTTTATTTCTTATTAATTTCTTCCTTAATTAATTCATGTTAAGGTTTCCTGATAAACTTCCTTTTTCATATAAATTGTGATTGCCTTTTATTGGGATTTGAATATATAAGGAAATTATCATGCAATTGTATACATATTTAATGAATATTATCAAAACTGAAAAAATATCTGAATGATATTTGTACATAATAAACAAGAACTGGTATCAAATGTGATTTCATCCATTAAAATTTAATTTCACGGAAAAAAAATTCTTACTTGAAAATTATTATGAAATTGATTTAGTAAATCAGAAACTGTTACAATGAAAAATGCAAGATTTAAAACATGGTATTCAAACAGATTTTTAATAAAAAAAAAAATACATATAGAAATAAAAGATCAATATGCTATAAAAATACAAGAGGAATGCCATTGCATCAACATCAATGGTACTTCTTTCTTAATTGACACTTGGAATGTACCTTTGTCATTAACCCTGGAATTTGGTACAACTTTCCCATTTACTTTATTCTGCAGTTTGACACAGTAATACGACTTTTTCACAAGTGAGCCTCGTTCTGGGAAAATAGGGTTTAATGCATGTGTGTCAAGAATCGCCCAGATTAGCCAGTGCAGTCCGCTTTCTGCTTTCATGGATTTTTTTTTTATCTAAGAAAGTCTCTCCTTAATACAAATATAGTTCGGGCAAAAAGTATCATCCCAGATTAGCCTGTGTGGACTGCACAAGCTAATCTTGGACAACACTTTACGTACATGCATTAAGCCCTGATTTCCCATAACAATGGTCATATCTTTTCAGAAGCCTTCTAAACAATACAAGTGATTCACTTGACACTTGGAGTGGATCTATCCCATCATCTACAGCATCCTAACATAAAACATTAACATTGAAATAAAAAAGTGTATCAATAACCATTGTATTTAGAAGAAAAACTAAACAAATGAAATAGCACAGATCTTGTAAACAGAAACAGACCAGTTTCTGACAGAAACAACAAGAGCTTTGTTATAGGAGTGACAAGGGGCATATCTTAAGAAGAGGGGACACAAACATTTGCTTTGGTATAAATCTAATGCACTGACCTTTCTAATCAATGAGACCTTTTAACTCATGAAGTTTACAGCATAAACAATTATGACATTATTCAAGAAAAACATTGAAGTGGACGGACGGACAGACCGATGGACAAAGGGGGTGATTTGTGGGGCCCAAATAAACAAACAGAGCAAGTTCCCATTCTGTTTGACCTAATAAACAGCAATAACAGCACAAGGTTTGTCAATTATTAACCAGTTTTGGACCTGTAACTGTAACATGTTTGAGTCGTGCTATGGGGAAGCTAAGCTTAATGCATGTGCCTTAAGTGTCATCCCAGATTAGCCTGTGCAGTTCACACAGGCTATTCAGGGACGACACTTTCCGCTTTTATGGAATTTTTTGTTTGCAGGAGGATTCTTCTAAGTGAAAAATTCAGTAAAGGCGGAAAGTGTCGTCCCTGATAAGCCTGTGCAGACTGCACAGGCTTATGTGGGATGACACTTTAGGCACATGCATTTAGCCCCAATATTCATCAGGCAAGACAATGACTAAACACAGCTGAAAACTATGACAAGGGTCATACAACTAAACAAGAGGGCCAAGATGGCTCTAGATTGCTCACCTGTGAAATGAGCTTGCCCAGTGGCATGATTTGAACAATCTTTGTCACGTCTCAAATATCAAAGCTGTGTGCTTTGTGGTTAAAGATAATAATTTTTTTTTTTGCAAGCTTTGACCTGTTCATGTTTTTCAACGAACCAGAACAACTTTTGAACTCAACCAACATATCATTAAGACAAACATTTTGACAAAGTTACATGAAAATTGGGCATGAAATGTGACTTCTACAGTGTTTACAAGATTTTTATTTTTTTTGACCTAGTGACCTAGTTTTTGATCCTGCATGACCCAGTTTAAAACTCGATCGAGGTATCATTGGGACAAATCTTCTGACCAAGTTTCATGAAGATCGGACAAGAAATGTGGCCTCTAGAGTGTTTACAAACCTATGTGGACGACGGATGGACGGACGGATGACGGACAAAGACCGTTCCTTAAAGTTCACTTGAGCAATCAGGTGAGCTAAAAATGTCTGTTAATAATTGGAAGTTTCGAATAATTTTCCAGTACAAAAAACATACATAAAACAAAGTCTGTAAACTACCTGCACCGAGCATCTTCCAGTAGAAAATTTCATGTACTTTTTATAAAAAAAAATCTATTATCACCCTTTTAATGAAATTAGTAAATTTAACAAACAAACACAAACAACCCTTGCATTTTCTTTTCTAAATCATAATTATATTTTAAAACCCTAGAAAACCATGGAATATGATGCTGACTGCAGCACACAACTTTCTTACATATAACTTTCTTTAAACATGTTCCAAAAAGCACTTTCCATGTATTTTATCATCACACAAATACGGTGACCATGTCATCAATACGCTACACAACCACACAACTGTAGACTGAATAAAAACACAAAACCCCTGCAAANAGAGGGTCATCCAAGAGAAATTTAAGTGAAATCCACACAAAAGTACAAAGAAATCAAAAGAATATTTTTAAAATTTATTTCATAAGAAAAAAAATCACAACAAATTATCAATAAATGTGTTTTGATTGCATCAAACATCAATCTAAATTAATTTCAAAGAAATAATAAATAAAACATAAACATAACATAATATGCAACAAAATATAGTACAAAAAAAATGTTTTTACCACGAAATGTGTAATAAATGCTCCTTGGTGAATTAAGGCATACATTGTGTCGCTAAATTAAGGAAGTAAAAAATTTGGCATTAATTCGCTGACGAAATTTATTTATTTGTATGCCATATGTTAAATAAAGTGTTTGTCAAATGATGTTTTGTCCACTGGACATACTTATAGGTTTTGACCTGTAATTTTACATGTTAATTGTTGGATTCTTTGTGAAGGAATTTTATCAAATAACTTAAAAATTAATCACTGGGTGACATATGCATATAAATGTGTCGTGTTCTTAGAAAACAGGGCATAATGCTTTTGCATAAAGTGTCATCCCAGATTAGCCTGTGCAGTCCGCACAGGCTAATCAGGGACGACACTTTCTGCTTTTATGACATTTTTGGTTTAAATGAAGTCTCTTCTTAGCGAAAATCCAGTTAAGGCGGAAGTATTGTCCCGGATTAGCCTGTGCATACTGCACAGGCTAATCTGGAACGACACTTTACGCACTAGCATTTTGCTCAGTTTTCTCAGAACGCGACATAAATGATTAAAAAATTAAAACTAACCTAAACCTGCACACACTGTACCTACAAGGAGAGTTTTAAACAATTCTTCATACTAACCCCATTATTAAATAATTTGATCATTTCCTCACATACAATCTGAATAAAAAAGCACTTCATGATATGTAAACAAGAGCTATTGCAAGAAAAAGGTTAACACATTAATTTCAACCTATAAATTTAAGCATGATTACATTTAACCCTAAGGCTTATTGATACACTCTTGAGTCCACTTGCAGTGTAAAACCAGTACTATGTGTCTAAAGAGAAGATCTTGAGAATTCTCCCAAAGTGGATTTTTTTTTTTTAATTACAGCTTATTTGTGGCGTGTTCTGAGAAAACTGGGCAAAATGCTTGTGCGTAAAGTGTCATCCCAGATTAGCCTGTGCAGTCCGCACAGGCTAATCCGGGACGACACTTTCCGCTTTTATGGAATTTTTTGTTTACATGATGTCTCTTCTAAGCGAAAATCCAGTTTAGGAGGAAAGTGTCGTCCCTGATTAGCCTGTGCGGACTGCACAGGCTAATCTGGGATGACACTTTAAGCACAAGCATTTTGCCCAGTTTTCTCAGAACACGACACAAATTGTAGTTTATTGTTCAATAGATAATTGTCAAAAGGTTGCACTGATAAGACAATGCAAAAATTATTTGCAATTACATAATTAGAGCTTGTTTCGCTTTTTAATGAGAAGAGCATTTTACTGTGCTCTTTGTTGATTAAAACTATAAGGATATGGGTCTGGAAATGCTGCTTTAGAATCAGTATTTCATACATGTAGATCAATTGTGTCACGTTCTGAGAAAACTGGGCATAATACTTGTGCATAAATTGTCATCCCAGATTAGCCTGTGCAGTTCGCACAGGCTAATCAGGGACGACAATTTCCGCTTTTATGACCTTTTTCGTTTAAATGAAGTCTCTTCTTAGCGAAAATCCAGTTTAGGCGGAAAGTGTCGTCCCAGATTAGCTTGTGCGTACTGCACAGGCTAATCTGGGATGACACTTTACGCACATGCATTTTGTCCAGTTTTCTCAGAACACACCGCAATTCATGAATGCAGTCTTACACATTGGAAAGGTGCAATTAAGAGGAAGAATTAGAAATTTAACAGAAAAATGTTAATTGAAGGTTAGGTCGAGTCAGATATTTGCACCAACACAGGATACATTGAATAAATAAACATCCTTGTCTGATAAATATTGGCTTTAATGAGTTTATTTCTTATTAATTTCTTCCTTAATTAATTCATGTTAAGGTTTCCTGATAAACTTCCTTTTTCATATAAATTGTGATTGCCTTTTATTGGGATTTGAATATATAAGGAAATTATCATGCAATTGTATACATATTTAATGAATATTATCAAAACTGAAAAAATATCTGAATGATATTTGTACATAATAAACAAGAACTGGTATCAAATGTGATTTCATCCATTAAAATTTAATTTCACGGAAAAAAAATTCTTACTTGAAAATTATTATGAAATTGATTTAGTAAATCAGAAACTGTTACAATGAAAAATGCAAGATTTAAAACATGGTATTCAAACAGATTTTTAATAAAAAAAAAAATACATATAGAAATAAAAGATCAATATGCTATAAAAATACAAGAGGAATGCCATTGCATCAACATCAATGGTACTTCTTTCTTAATTGACACTTGGAATGTACCTTTGTCATTAACCCTGGAATTTGGTACAACTTTCCCATTTACTTTATTCTGCAGTTTGACACAGTAATACGACTTTTTCACAAGTGAGCCTCGTTCTGGGAAAATAGGGTTTAATGCATGTGTGTCAAGAATCGCCCAGATTAGCCAGTGCAGTCCGCTTTCTGCTTTCATGGATTTTTTTTTTATCTAAGAAAGTCTCTCCTTAATACAAATATAGTTCGGGCAAAAAGTATCATCCCAGATTAGCCTGTGTGGACTGCACAAGCTAATCTTGGACAACACTTTACGTACATGCATTAAGCCCTGATTTCCCATAACAATGGTCATATCTTTTCAGAAGCCTTCTAAACAATACAAGTGATTCACTTGACACTTGGAGTGGATCTATCCCATCATCTACAGCATCCTAACNATAAAAAAAAAAATACATATAGAAATAAAAAATCAAGATGCTATAAAAAATACAAGAGGAAATGCCATTGCAACAACATCAATCGTACTTCTTTCTTAATTGACACTTGAAATGTACCTATGTCATTAACCCTGGAATTTGGTACAACTTTCCCATTTACTTTATACAGCAGTTTGACACAGTAATGCGACTTTTTCACAAGTGAGCCTCGTTCTGGGAAAATAGGGTTTAATGCATGTGTGTGTCAAGAATCGCACAGATTAGCCTGTAAAGTCCGCTTTCTACTTTCATGGATTGTTTTTTATTTAAGGAAGTCTCTCCTAAATAAAAAATATAGTTTAGGCAAAAAGTATCATCCCTGATAAGCCTGTGTGGACTGCGCAAGTTAATCTTGGACGACACTTTACGTACATGCATTAAGCCCTGATTTCCCAGAACAATGGTCATATCTTTTCAGATTAATGTTATTCTCAGAAGCCTTCTTGACACTTGGAGTGGATATATCCCATCATCTACAGCATCCCAACATTAAACATTAACATTGAAATGAAAAAGTGTATTAAAAACAATTGTATTTAGAAGAAAAACAAAACAAATGAAATATCACAGATTTTGTAAACAGAAACAAACCAGTTTCTGACAGAAACAACAAGAGCTTTGTTATAGGAGTGACAAGGGGCATGTCTTCAGAAGAGGGGACACAAACATTTGCTTTGGTATAAATCTAATGCACTGACCTTTCTCCTAAATGAGACCTTTTAACGCATGAAGTTTACAGCTTAAACAATTATGACATTAATAAAGAAAAACATGAAAGTGGACGGACGGACAGACCGATGGACAGAGGGGGTGATATGTGGGGCCCAAATAAACAAACAGAGCAAGTTCCCATTCTGTGAGACCTAATACACAGCAATAACAGCATAAGGGTTGTCAATTCTTATCCAGTTTTGGACCTGTAACTGTAACATGTTTGAGTCGTGCTATGGGGAAGCTAAGCTTAATGCATGTGCCTTAAGTGTCATCCCAGATTAGCCTGTGCAGTTCGCACAGGCTATTCAGGAAGACACTTTCCGCTTTTATGGAATTTTTTGTTTGCAGGAGGATTCTTCTCAGTGAAAAATCCAGTAAAGGCGGAAAGTGTCGTCCCTGATTAGCCTGTGCAGACTGCACAGGCTTATGTGGGTTAGGCACATGCATAAAGCCCCAATATTCAACAGGCAAGACAATGACTAAACACAGCTGAAAACTATGACAAGGGTCATACAGCTAAATAATGTATGTTAATTATTGGAAGTTTCGAATAATTTTCCATTACAAAAAAACATACATAAAAGTAAGTCTGCAAACTACCTGCACCGAGCATCTTCCAATAGCAAATGTTATTTACTTTTTATAAAAACTAAATCTAGTATCACCCCTTTTAATGAAATTAGTAAATTTTAACAACCCTGGCATTTTTTTTTTCAAAATCATAATTATATATAAAACCCTAGAAAACCCTGGAATATGATGCTGACTGCACCACATAACTTTCTTACATATAACTTTCTTTCAACATGTTCCAAAAAGCACTTTCCATGTCTTTTATCATCACACAAACACGGTGACCCTGTCATCAATACGCTACACAACCACACAACTGTAGACTGAATAAAAACACAAAACCCCTGCAAACTCACGGATGAAACCCCCCAAAAGATTCAAATTTTCTCGCTAAAGGTTTCAATAACTTTCCAATTTTGCTTGCTGTTTCTCATGCAACTCTCCCTGCAGCTTATGAAAGAACACGAAGAGTTGTTCCGACTTCTCTGCCCTCATATCGTCCCAGTGTTCCTTGATGTTCTCAGTGAGACTGCTTGTGGACCCTGCCCAGCTGTCTGTGGAGTCCATCCCGTGACACACAACCCACTGGTGACACAGGTGGGACAGCAGCTTCTCATGAATGTTCACCAACGTCTCCTCCTTCATGGGCCGCAGTCTTGAAATGACCTTCAGGAGATATTCTATTGTGTTTCTGGTGCCCTGCAGAAGAATAACATGGATCACATGACATCCTGACCTTTGACAAGATAGTCATTAGCACCACCATCATCATCATCAAAATCATTATTATCATATCATCAAAATCATCATCGTCGTAATCGGCATCTTGATTATTGTCACAGAAATTGTCCTCCTCCTCCTCAATATCATCATCATCATCATCATCATCATCATCATCATCATCATCATCATCATCATCATTCAATTATCATCAGCAGCAACATCAGCAGCAGCACAGTCATATAAATTATCATCACAGACATTAACATGGTCATCATCATACAGGAATTTGAATTAACATCAAGCTATAGATCTTAAAAGTCAAACACAGTTCATAAAGCCTATCACAAAGCTACATCTAATATACATACATTTTATGTACGGATGCAATCAGATTTCTAACTGACACAGTTACTTAAACATTCATTAACATTATGCAGCTTCAACTGATGATCAGATATGAGATTGATTTATTGACCCTTGTTCTTGAAGAACTGGGCTAAATGCCTGTGCGTACAGTGACATCCCAGATCAGCCTGTGCAGTCTGCAAAAGCTAATCCGGGACAACAATTTCCGCCTAAACTGAATTTTTGTTCAGAAGAGACTTTCTTTAAATAAAGAATTCCAAAAATAGCGGAAAGTGTCTGCACAGAGTAATCTGGGATGACACTTTATGTACATGCATTAAGCCCAGTTTTCCCAGCACGCGGCTTGATTGATCATGTGTTGTGCGTACCTTCTCCAGTTTCTGTAGAGCGGTGGTGGGATCCTCTACATGCTGCAGTATCACCTGGAGATCCTGGGCTCTCAACACAGGCTCCTGTATTATATACAGACATTGATGTGTACCAAGCAAATGGGACTTCCAGATCAAAGGATGAACAATTCAACACACAGGCATTGAGGTGAACCAAGTAAAATAAAGAACTGTATTTTGACCTTTGACCTCAAACTTTGACTCTAACATTCATAGTAGCCACATGGTTCTTGCATGAAACATACTGTCTCATAAAGGTGAACAATCGTTCCTAGTTATTTGAAATCCTTTAAAACACAGTAAACTTACAGAGGGACATCCCTTAATTTGACAAAAAACACTGTATTTTCACCCCTTTGACCTCAAAGTTTGCTCTTGACCTTGAAAGTAGCCAAGTGGTTCTTCACACAACACAAAGCTTCTTTAGGAAAACATTTGCACCAAGTTATTTTTAAATCCTTCAATGCACAGTAAGGATACAGCAGATAAGCCATATGTTAGCAATACATCGCTGTGTTTATACCTTTGAAATCTAATTTGACCTTGAAAGTAACTATTAGGTTTATGCGCAGAACACACTGCCTGATACATGTATAGGTGCATTTGTTTATGCTGACAATAAAGTCCTGTATTGTGATCTTTAACCTCAACACTTGACATTGATTTTGTAGGTATCCACATGGATGTTGCACAAGACATGGCATTTGACTCAAGTTATTTCGAAATCCTCCAATGCATATGGAGGTTACTGTCCTGACAAGTTTCAGGATAGACAACGGACACACAGACTGACATACATGCATACATACACACATACCCACACATGCACGCATAGGCATATATTGCTCATCGAAATGTAAGTACATAACACTTGAATGTCATTGTTGACTCAATGACATTGAATATGTTCAGTAACAATAGTTAAGCAAGTCAAGCCTTTTATACACAAGTCAATTTAATAGGTGCTGCTCTTAAATAGAAACCTAGGATTGATCATTTCTTGATAACACTCACTATGGACAATTCTGAAAAAAAAACTAATAAGCTTGGTAAACTACAATGACTGAACTGAAACAAAGATTCTGGGAATCCTTATATTTTTATATTAAAAAAGGAAGTTTCCAATTGTTGACCTCCTGAGATAACAGTTAAGCTATATATTAAATATTGATCCTTGTGAACTACAAACAACTGCTTTGATAATTCTGAATAATACAGAGCACATGTCCCGATAATTTTCAGTGTCAACTGAAATTCCAATGTCAAATTCATTCATATTTCTCTTACTGCACTATTGTCACACAGTAAATTATATGGTGCTACAGTACATGTTTTTCCATGTTAGACATTAATACAGGACAACACACCTTGAGCTGGTCCAGCCAGTCCCATAGCAGCAGGCTCAATACGTGAGTATCCCCCTCCATGGATAATGTCAGCCACGCACCGTCAGAAGTGTTCAGCGCATCCTGTAAGGGACCAGTACCAACATTGAGCGTAATAAATCACAACATTAAATAAACAAAAGTTTGTGTGTAAATAAACAAATAGTGTAAAATAAATTTAAGACTACCTAACTTGTAACATTAAGTTTCCAACGATGTCAAATTATCTAAACACATGGCAAGGGAAAAACACCTCCCCAGTCGACAGCACATGGCCCAACATCCCTTCACATTGTCGTTGGGAAACCCTGATTTCAGTGGCCATTAATATCACATGGTTGTATAGTAAAATTGATGAACCTTTAACCCTAAGACAAGCCACTTAGACAACCAGAAAGGCAGAGCGTTCTCATTCTTACGACTAATAAAATGTCTAAATCTCAAACAATTGATAATTGAAGAAAAGAAGTCTAAAGTCATTAGACCAGAAACCAAACCATTCAACCCACCAATCTGCTTTGCATGAATGATTTAAGCCTTGCTCTGGAAAAACAGGGCATAATGCATGTGCATAAAGATTCATCCCAGATTAGCTTATGCAGTCCACATAGGCTTATCAGACATTTTCGGTCTAAACTGGATTTTTGCTAAGAATAGACTTCCTTTAGACAAAAATTTCCATAAAAGTAGAAAGTGTCGTCCCTAATAAGTCTGTGTATACTGCACAGGCTGAACTGGGCCAGCACTTTAAGCATAAGCACTAAGCCCTGTTTTCTTAGAGCGAGGCTCATATTAATTCATTTTAAGTCATTGTTTTGATTGTTTTATTGAATTAAGTATTGATATGAGATAATAATAAAATCTGAAATGATATATGTTATACAATTTTTCTTTTCTTAAATGTGCAGTCATAAGCTTATTTGATGAATTCTTATCAAACACAACTTCAGTGTACATACCTCGTGTTGTTTTGCCCTCTCCACCTCATAAGGCTCCATCTTGTCAGCAGAGAGAGCATACGCCACCGCCTGCACGCAATCCTCCGCCATATCGGCGGTCATGATGGAGTGGTTTATACTCATATCAACAGTACCGGACTGTGACGTTGTATCACCAGCTCTGTGCGAATACTGACCCATATGCAAGTCCATCACACTGCTACCAAACACTATGGAATTATCGTCTTCCTCATCTGCATTAATTGCACCTGAGCTGTTTGAACTCGAGATGGAATTGTTTTCAATTTTGGCTTCATTAGAAGAGTTTATGACTGATTTGAATTTGTCGTCTGCTAAGTCCTCCATGCTAATACTCTTCATTCTATTCTTTAGGGAGAATTTGAGTCCGGCTTTTTTACGCTGCGAAGTTACGGTCACTATGGAGTCTTTTGAAGCACTTTGCTGGAGGGGGGCTGGCAAGCCATTGGATTTCTGGGACAGATTGGAGAATGTTTTACTGAAGTGGGGAAATGTGGGAGAATCTTTGTGGCGCTTTTCCAACTGTCGTTGTAAGGAACTCCCTTTTTTGGCAAGTTCAAGTAATCGCTCACACACTGTGTAGATGATCTGTAATTTCAAATTTCGCAACAATGGGTTTCAATAGAGTAGCCATTCTTCTGTTTTGTTTGTTAAGTAACTTCTCTTACTTCCATAAGTAAATAAAAAACTGAATTGACAACTGTTTGGCCAATTATATCACATTGTTCTGCTGAGGCAGCAAAATTGAAATTTTATCAAATAATTTTTTACATAGGTTGCAGAAATATTGGTTTAGTTGCAATTTATGTGACACACATTTTGAGAGACAAATTATGAAAAATGCGGGGAAAAAAACAGGGACAAATATCAAATTTCTCTAAGTTTAGAGTATAAATCAAACTTCCGTTTTAGACTTCTTTCTGATTGAATCAAATATGGCAATACCATCAAAACCAATCGATAAAACATATATTGCATTCAAGATATTTCTCTGCATATTTCTCTAGTTTTCCCAGAGTGAGGCTTAAATATAGACCAATACAAGCCTGACAGAGCACAAACCTTTGGCACAAACTTGAGTCTGCGGGCCTCATAGCCATGGAGGACGTGTCGTTGTCTGTTGAGGAACTGCTGCAGTGTGAACTCATGGCTGCCTCCCTGCCTGCAAACAACCCAATCATCTGCATTTCATTGGATGTTCCTTTTGTTCTGGGAAAAATGGGCTTAATGCATGTGCGAAAAGTGTCATCCCAGATTAGCCTGTAATGACTTCACAGGCTAATCAGGGATGACGCTTTCCGCTTTTATGGAATTTTCAGTTTAAAGGAAGTATCTTCTAAAAGAAAAAAACAGTTTAGGTGGAAAGTGTCCTCCTTGATTGGCCTGTGCGGTCTGCATAGGCTAATCTAGGAAGACACTTTACACACATGCATTAAACCCACCTAGAATATGGCTCAAATAATCAGGTATTCTAAAACATGCATACTTCTGTTAAAAACAAAATGTAATTAACCGGAAAGAAAATAATAGGCAGTTTTTGAGACATATCAAAACATTTTAAGTATGCTATTGTGTTTTAGTCGAAGGTAACATCAAGGCAAAATTGCTACTGGAAGGGAAAACTAAAAACTCATTTAAATATTCCAATTACAGTTCCACTACATTTTGCACTTCAAATTCCAACATTCAATTCGTTTTTATCCAGACAAGTTTGTATGAAACAAGTGGGAGCATACACATAATATGCATAGTTTATATTTATGTTAAAGATTAAGAAGGATGTTTTGTTGATGTATTTCAAAAACTTGTACAAGATTTGACCATGTTTATGACTGGTCCAGTCTGGACTACAAAGACTACAACACAATACTGACATTAAAAATGAACTCCAAGATAAATACAAACTGGAAAATACACTTGAGTACAATGATTTTCAAGAGACAAGAATGAAAGGTGCAAAATACTGATAACAAAGTAGAAAAGTACAAAGAAGCAAATAATGCTAGGAAGAATGGGGTTAATACATAAACAAGGGCTGTTTGTAAAACACGCATGCCCCCAAAATGGGCTGTATCACTGTGACCTTGACCTTTGACCTAGTGACCTGAAAATCAATAGGAGTCATCTGCCAGTCATGATCCATGTACCTATAAACTTTCTTGATCCTGGTCCTTAGCGTTCTTGAGTTATCATCCGGAAACCATGTGGTGGACGGACTGACCGACGGACCGACAGAACGACATGTGTAAAACAATATACCCCCTGTTCTTCAAAGGGGGGCATAAAAATAACAATATCTAACTACAGGACTTAATACAATGTGTGATGTGTGTCCCCCNTATAATGCACATTAGTTTATATCCCATGTATGTTGGTAGAATATGTAACCAGGGTCAAGTTATGAAATTATATTGTAATATGTTTTATAATGCACATTAGTTTATATCCCATGTATGTTGGTAGAATATGTAACCAGGGTCAAGTTATGAAATTATATTGTAATATGTTTTATAATGCACATTAGTTTATATCCCATGTATGTTGGTAGAATATGTAACCAGGGTCAAGTTATGAAATTATATTGTAATATGTTTTATAATGCACATTAGTTTATATCCCATGTATGTTGGTAGAATATGTAACCAGGGTCAAGTTATGAAATTATATTGTAATATGTTTTATAATGCACATTAGTTTATATCCCATGTATGTTGGTAGAATATGTAACCAGGGTCAAGTTATGAAATTATATTGTAATATGTTTTATAATGCACATTAGTTTATATCCCATGTATGTTGGTAGAATATGTAACCAGGGTCAAGTTATGAAATTATATTGTAATATGTTTTATAATGCACATTAGTTTATATCCCATGTATGTTGGTAGAATATGTAACCAGGGTCAAGTTATGAAATTATATTGTAATATGTTTTATAATGCACATTAGTTTATATCCCATGTATGTTGGTAGAATATGTAACCAGGGTCAAGTTATGAAATTATATTGTAATATGTTTTATAATGCACATTAGTTTATATCCCATGTATGTTGGTAGAATATGTAACCAGGGTCAAGTTATGAAATTATATTGTAATATGTTTTATAATGCACATTAGTTTATATCCCATGTATGTTGGTAGAATATGTAACCAGGGTCAAGTTATGAAATTATATTGTAATATGTTTTATAATGCACATTAGTTTATATCCCATGTATGTTGGTAGAATATGTAACCAGGGTCAAGTTATGAAATTATATTGTAATATGTTTTATAATGCACATTAGTTTATATCCCATGTATGTTGGTAGAATATGTAACCAGGGTCAAGTTATGAAATTATATTGTAATATGTTTTATAATGCACATTAGTTTATATCCCATGTATGTTGGTAGAATATGTAACCAGGGTCAAGTTATGAAATTATATTGTAATATGTTTTATAATGCACATTAGTTTATATCCCATGTATGTTGGTAGAATATGTAACCAGGGTCAAGTTATGAAATTATATTGTAATATGTTTTATAATGCACATTAGTTTATATCCCATGTATGTTGGTAGAATATGTAACCAGGGTCAAGTTATGAAATTATATTGTAATATGTTTTATAATGCACATTAGTTTATATCCCATGTATGTTGGTAGAATATGTAACCAGGGTCAAGTTATGAAATTATATTGTAATATGTTTTATAATGCACATTAGTTTATATCCCATGTATGTTGGTAGAATATGTAACCAGGGTCAAGTTATGAAATTATATTGTAATATGTTTTATAATGCACATTAGTTTATATCCCATGTATGTTGGTAGAATATGTAACCAGGGTCAAGTTATGAAATTATATTGTAATATGTTTTATAATGCACATTAGTTTATATCCCATGTATGTTGGTAGAATATGTAACCAGGGTCAAGTTATGAAATTATATTGTAATATGTTTTATAATGCACATTAGTTTATATCCCATGTATGTTGGTAGAATATGTAACCAGGGTCAAGTTATGAAATTATATTGTAATATGTTTTATAATGCACATTAGTTTATATCCCATGTATGTTGGTAGAATATGTAACCAGGGTCAAGTTATGAAATTATATTGTAATATGTTTTATAATGCACATTAGTTTATATCCCATGTATGTTGGTAGAATATGTAACCAGGGTCAAGTTATGAAATTATATTGTAATATGTTTTATAATGCACATTAGTTTATATCCCATGTATGTTGGTAGAATATGTAACCAGGGTCAAGTTATGAAATTATATTGTAATATGTTTTATGATGCACATTAGTTTATATCCCATGTATGTTGGTAGAATATGTAACCAGGGTCAAGTTATGAAATTATATTGTAATATGTTTTATGATGCACATTAGTTTATATCCCATGTATGTTGGTAGAATATGTAACCAGGGTCAAGTTATGAAATTATATTGTAATATGTTTTATGATGCACATTAGTTTATATCCCATGTATGTTGGTAGAATATGTAACCAGGGTCAAGTTATGAAATTATATTGTAATATGTTTTATGATGCACATTAGTTTATATCCCATGTATGTTGGTAAATATGCAAGTTGTATTTAATTATATTGATGTGCATATACCAGAGACCCTTAGATAATTATCAAAGAGGATTCAGGGACACCTATAGAGAAATAGTTCCACCAGGTTAAGAGTTAGACGGTTACAACATGTGTGAGATAGTAGGGGGTAAAAGTTGTGTAAGATGATGCGAGTGACAGTTGGATATGTAGAGTATATATGAATATGGCCAATGACTGAAAGATACTTATTAAGATAGTTAGATTTGATTGGAAGAAAGGAACTAGGGGTGTGTCTGAATGCTGTGAGAAGGGAGTTAGGGATAGAGATGATAGTCAGTGAGGGTGATAGAAAGGTTAAGATTAGGATGTTTAAAGCGAGTAAAAATATTAGATATTAAGTAATGTGGACACTGTTTAGTTGATTAGAATAGAAATAAAATATTGAAATGGAAGTTTAAATTGATTATTATATTACACTTACTACAACAATAGTATAAATACCGTCCGGTGACACATACACATAATATGCATAGTTTATATTTATGCTAAAGATTTAGAAGGATATTTTGGCGATGTATTTCAAAAACTTATACCAGATTTGACCATGTTCATGACTGGTCTGGACTACAAAGACTACAACACAGTACTGACATTAAAAATGAACTCCAAAATAAATACAAAGTGGAAAATACACTTGAGTACAATGATTTTCAAGAGACAAGAATGAAAGGTGCAAAATACTGATAACAAAGTAGCTAAGTACAAAGAAGCAAATAAAGCCAAGAAGAATCGGGTTAATACATAAACAGTAACAATATCTAACTACATGACTTCCTACAAAGTGTGATGTGGATATAAGTAGATATGTATAATTTATATGAGTATCAGGTAAAGAATTTAAACAGGTTGCTGCTTCAAAGGGGTACAATGTGAACATGGAATGTAATACTTAATTTGACCGCATCTTACATTTGAGCATTGCTCTGAGAAAATGGGTTTAATGCATGTACGTTAAGTGTCGTTCCAGATTAGCCAGTGCATTATTCACACAGGCTAATCAGGGACAACACTTTCCACCTTAACTGGAGAAACTTCCTTTAAACGAAAAAGACCTTAAACGCGGAAAGTATTGTCCCTGATAAGGCTGTGCGGACTGCACCGGCTTATCTAGCATGATAATTTAGGTACCTGCACATTAAAAGCTGTTTTCCCAGAGCTAGGAACATTTTTAAGCGATTTGTATGGTGAAGATACCATCGCTTTAATACCTAGAAATGCCAAACACACTGATGCCCCACAATAGATGTTTGTATTCCATAGTTGAAAAACAGAAAAGGGTAATAATTGAGCCCAATTTGGTCACAGCAACAATTGCTTGCCTCATAATCTTCTAAAAATTGAGGTTATTCTGCATTGAAAATGCAAAATGTGTCACAAAATTCAAGAGGAGTTTAGTTAACAACTTCCAAAACTGGTGCTGCACAATTTTCTGTGTTTTAAAACATCTGCGCATGAAGGTTATTCAGCTGTTAAAGACTGAGAACATTCAACTTCAGAAGTTTAAGCAATATCCACACAGCAATTTGAGATTTGGACACACAGGTTCATGACGTACGTATGATGGGATAGACGTATAAGTGTAATGCTTAATGCCTGCCACTCCTGGGGGTCATAGCAAATACATCATAAAGATCAAATACATATATATCATATGGTGAACAACTGCACAAGCTAAAGGTTAATACAGTGAACTAAAATGCCATTCTTTCATAAATGTCTGTTTGAAGGGGTTTGAAGTTAAAAATTCATTATTTCTAGAGTAAAAGTAAAGAACATAGAATAGAAATTAATTTTCTGTTGTTTCAAGGTAATTGTCTGAGGGATCTTGTTTCAAATGAGTGAAGGATCCGATTGTTATTGGGGTATTTTTAAGAAAATATGGGTAAGGGTTATAAGGGTAGGTTTGTTAATTAAGTGTAAACAAACAACTTCTTTTTTTACGCTTCATGAAACTACAAACAGACATAACAGAATGGCAGGAGACTAATTCTACATTATGTCTGAACTAAAAAATATACAGGTACAGTATAACAACTTAGTCTGTTACCTGTTTTGCGTCACATTTGACCTGATAATAAATGAGTTGTGCTGAAGATTCTCTGGTACTGAGTATGAACATGCTCAACAATTACACCAGGGAAATACAACAACGTTGTCAAGAAGCAAAAATGCTTCTCAAATATGTGCCTTGGTCTTGGAAAACTGGATTAAATGCCTGTACATTAAGTAATAAATACCTGTACATTTAGTGTCGTCCCAGGCGTATCATGAATACCTGTACATTTAGTGTCGTCCCATACCTGTACATTTAGTGTCGTCCCATACCTGTACATTTAGTGTTAAATACCTGTACATTTAGTGTCATCCCATACTGTACATTTAGTGTTAAATACCTGTACATTTAGTGGCGTATTAAATACCTGTACATTTAGTGTTAAATACCTGTACATTTAGTGTCGTCCCAGGCATACCTGTACATTTAGTGATGTCCCTGTACATTTAGTGTCGTCCCTGTACATTTAGTGTTGTCCATACCTGTACATTTAGTGTTAAATACCTGTACATTTAGTGTCGTCCATACCTGTACATTTAGTGTTAAATACCTGTACATTTAGTGTCGTCCATACCTGTACATTTAGTGTTAAAAACCTGTACATTTAGTGTCGTCCCTGTACATTTAGTGTTGTCCATACCTGTACATTTAGTGTCGTCCCATACCTGTACATTTAGTGTTGTCCATACCTGTACATTTAGTGTCGTCCCATACCTGTACATTTAGTGTTGTCCATACCTGTACATTTAGTGTTNTCGTCCCAGGCTTACTGGATTAAATACCTGTACATTTAGTGTCGTCCCAGGCTTACTGGATTAAATACCTGTACATTTAGTGTCGTCCCAGGCTAACTGGATTAAATACCTGTACATTTAGTGTCGTCCCAGGCTTATCATGAATAACGCTTTCTAAATGCATTTACAACTGGATCATAAAATGATGGGGATATAAAGTACTAAACAATTACTTTTATTACCCGATGCCTTATATAAATGATAATTACTTATTTTTTGCTATTTCCTCGTCGAAAAAGTAATGTTGCAATGTTTTAAACTGTTACAGGTTAATATTTCAAACTGTTGACCGGGCAAAAGTTTGAACTGTTGGCCGCTGGAATAATGACGTCATTTCATAAAAAAAAATGACGTCATTTCACAGTAAAACAGTGAACAATTTCGATATCTTTCATTGTTATTTTTCACTGTTTGAAACAGTGAAATATCAGTTTTATTTCACGGATATTTCGCTATAAACCAGCAGAAAGCATAAAATAAAATTTTATCAGGTAATAAAACAGTTATTTCATGGATGCTTGGTGAACAGTCAAAACTGTTGTCCCTCGGTATCAGGGCTGACATTTTGAACTGTTGCCCGAGGCCGATCCAAAGTCATCCCTGATACCTTGGGACAACAGTTTTGACTTTTCACCGCGCATCTATTTAATGTTAAGGGATTTACAGTTAGTCTTGTCTGATTTCTTACCAAAATAGTTTGGCTGATCACCTATTTAGAAGAAAATAGGTTTGTTAGGAGTATGGTAATCTGACCAAGAACACACATTTAAAAATAAAACCCAGTTTTAATAAAAAAAAACATACACCAACAGTATCTTTTATGGCATATGAAAAAAATAAATACAGAATGAATTTTCTTAGTATCTGTCATGCACCTGAATTTCTGTCTGAAAAAAGAAGGAAAGGACACACACGTTATTTGTTATATGCATATTTTTTTCAGTTTTAATACTTTTACTGTAAAGTTTTGTTTTTTTTCAGACGAGTCTCGCGATTGAAACTCTTCACTGACCACAGAAACTCTCCATGAATAAAGGATGCATGAAATTAGATTTCTTTTCACCAAAAATGAACAGTCTCCAATTAGCCACCCATGCAGTCTGCATTGTATCAACGTAGGTGAGCAAGTATTCAAAACATAAGGACAATAAATGATCAACTTCAATTCAACACAATTTAGGTTCAAACCTATTAAATTGTTGAAAACAGGACAATAATTTAAGTGTTTCAATGAAATAATTATAAAAAAAAAATTGACATACATTTATAAACATCATCTGATATATGATTCAATCTAGACAGTTAAGTGGCTATAAATAAAGCCAAATTAAGGTGCTCCACAATATCTTACTAAACAATCAAGATATTTTAATGTTAAGTTGAGAACAATAGTATAGTTTGATGCAATTTTGCTTAAAAACTTCTAGGAAAAGAAACAATAGCTGTCGGAGGACAGCGCTCAACTTTTCTTGTTCTTTATTTACTAAACATGACCTTGACCTTTAACTTATGAATGTTATTTAACCCCATATGCAATCACAAGATCTGGATACCTGCTATTAGTGTCTGAAGTTTCATTACAGTAAATCAATTTGTTGATTATGCAATTAACTTCAATGTATCTATTTTGTTATTTTAAGTAGCAGTTAACTTGACCATGACCCCACCCATCCTGTACACTATCCCAANGGGGGGGGGGGGGGGGGGGGGGGGCTTGCTACAAGGAATCCTTCAAGGTATCACTCATTTCTAAGTATAAAAAGGCCCTTTATTTTGACAAATTTCAAACTAGAGTCACAAAACTTTGCCTATGGAGTAAATCCAATTTGGAAAATAGATGTATAAAGTTTAAATTAAATCTCTCAAACCATTCCTGAGAATCTGGCTTAGCAAAAATGGTAACCTGCAGATATAGTGCATAATTTATGTAAATTTTAAGAGTAAAATGTCCCCTGATTTTGATAAATTTCAGACAAGAGTCTCCAAACATGGCCTACGGGGTCATTTAGTTATGGGGGAAAACATGTTTTAAGTTTGAATGAAATCCCTCAAGCCATTCCGGATGAACTAGATTACTAAAAAACTATAACCTAATCAGATGCCCTGCAGGCGCTAGGGTGAGAACAACAGCTTGCCATTTCTTTGAGAAGTTGATCTAAATATGCAAGTGTCCACTGTGATGTTGACCTTTGAGCTAACTGACATGGTTTTTTAACTAAAGAACATAATGATCCTGCTTAGAATTGGATTACTCAAGATAATTATTATTTTTTCTTTAAAAACACCAACAAACAAGAGATATGTTTTGTCAGAAACACAATGCCCCCTACTGCGCGGCTTTGAATGATTTTTTTTTTACCTTTGACCTTGGAGGATGACCTTGACCTTTCACCACTCAAAATGTGCAGCTCCATGAGATACACATGCATGCCAAATATCAAGTTGCTATGATCAATATTGCAAAAGTTATGACCAAACTTTAAAAAAAACAATAAACCCCCCCTTTTTTTAAAGGGGGCATAAAAACAACAACAGTAGTTTTAACACTTAATTAGTATGCAATATTTTTTATAAGAGGATGGTCACGAAGACCATGACATCAACAATATAAAGTCAGAGACACACAGTTGTAAATAAAACATACACATTTTGAAATGGTTTTAAGATAAAACTGTATCATACCAGCCATGTGACAGTTGTACTGCACAATATGATGAGGTACTTGAGACGGATACGGGTTATCATAATTACAGGAAAACACTACAAACATTTAGAGATGCTTACCGGTAGGAAGAGCATGATTTAAGTGGGAATCGAGCACAATTTTCTTCCTTTAAGCCTAGACTTGATATTTATATGAAACTGTGTTTTAATTTATGTAACAACTGAATAAAAAGATGTTAATACTTAAGATTGTGTTTACTTTGAAGTACTAGCTACATGTATAACTAAACTAACAAGAAGACGAATTAACAGAAACATGAAGCTATAAAATCTATTGTCTATTCATATGTTCATATATAACCTGCATGGTGCAAACATGGGCCCTAGGACATATCAAAACAGTGTTGCTTGAGACATGCCTCTGCATTCGTATACTCTGATGAGGAATCATAATGTTTGCCAGTGAGACCACGAAACTGTCCAAAGCTGTGAAGATCTGGACTACATCTATCGATGCAATCAAACTCAAGCCATAGGAATACAGAAACTCTTGAGTATGTTGTCTTGGAAGAACCAGTATACATGTACATGTCTTCAGATCTGGAGAATGCTTGAGTGGGGGTTGATCCCAGGACCTTAAGACTGGTCGAATGTCAGACGCCATATGCAATATTACCATTTAGACTTTTTAGAAGCATATTATCAACAATAGCTATTAATAATTTTGAGCATTAGCATAATAATAATTATATATAGTTGTATTGACAAAAAATATTTATCTGTATTAAAGCCATAAATTACTTAAAGTAATCTACTCACAAAATGGCTATGATTCCCATCAGTCGCGCACCTGAATTCAGTCCCGGATTCCCCATTAGGCAGAGTAGGCAACTGCCAAAGGGACCTGTGACTTTTAGGGGCCCCATTAGACCGTGACGAAAGAATTTTTTTACTACAGTGATTGTTTTCTTAAATTCTTAATATAATTAATATAATGTTGTATTGGCATTACCGTAGTATAAAGGCATTTTATATCTATCAAAGGACATTGTCACATGTTATGTCTTGCCAGCCATGGCACTGGTAGGCTAATTTAAAAGAGTGAAAGACTGTGCACTGGCGTTGTAGTAGGCAATAGGCCAACTATAGGCCTGGGGCGTGTGTGGGCCCTAAAAGTTACACTGCCTAAGGGCCTTCATGGTGTTAATCTGGCACTGCCGTCATTCATCAATATCTGTCACTGTCTGTGACGGCACAAATACCAGGGCTTCATCACACAGACATTGTTATAGCCCGACAACATTGACCTGGCACTCGTTAACTCCATTAGCATAAAATTTATGCATGGATTCTTTCCTACATTAATTTTGCATTCGGTTTTGTTCTCGCACATTTTGAGTTTAATAAGGCTATAACATTATACATAGAGAGGTGCAATTGAATCAATTAAAATTTCTTCTAGTATGCAAACTAATTTATTCTTGGTTACGGTCCTTTAATTTATTCCTGCATGTAGGTCAGTGCCAAGTTACAAGTGTGAGATATACAAGTACAGTGTACACAACATTATAGCATATTTAGAGAAATCTAAATATAATGAAAACAAACAATACCAAAACCATGGTAGCTGTTATCTTAATTAATCAAAATAATTTGAGGAAATTCGGTATAGGGTCATCTAAGAGAAATTTGAGGGATTTTTTTTCCTGAAATCCACACAAAAGCACTAAGTCATCATAAGTATATTTTTTTAATTTATTTCATAAGAAAAAAATTCACACCAAATTATCAATAAATGTGTTTTGATTGCATCAAATATCAATCTAAGTTTATTTCAAAGAGATAATAAATAAAACATAAACATAACATGCAACAAAATATATTACACAAAAAATATTGTAACTGTGAAATGTGTAATAAATGCTCTTTGGTGAGTTTAGGCATACATTGTGTCGCTAAATAAAGGGAGAAAAAAGTTTGGCATTAGTTTGCTGACAAAATTTGTTTGTTTTGTATGCCATATGTTAAATAAAGTGTTTTTCAAATGATGTTTTGTCCACTGGACATACTAATAGGTTTAGACATGTAATTTTACATGTTAATTGTTTGATTCTTTGTGAAGGAATTCTATCAAATAACTTAAAAATTAATCACTGGGTAACAGATGCATATAAATGATTAAAAAATTAAAACTAACATGAACAGGGATGGAAACTAACTTTTTACTATTGGTTGCCCGCACAGGCAACCATCTTTAGTATTTTGGTTGCCCAGCTAAAGAATAACGAGCCCTGAAATATATGCATGTCTCGTCATGTGTATATTAAACATTCTTTTAATAAAATAATAGATAATTAAATAAAATTGCTGACATTACACATGTTCAATGCATTATGTATTATTATGAGCCTGAATTGAATCATTTCCCATTCCTTAATAATGAATTTTAACAATTATTGATCCATGGTGGTAAATTGTTATTCAATTTTTATTGCACTGAATTGTTTTAAGCTTTAAAATAACTAAGATGCCCGACTGTACAACCAACTTTCAAAATTGAATTGCCCAGGACAAAATCTACTTGCCCCGGGCTCATGGGCAACCACTAATTTCCATCCCTGCTGGACCTGCACACACTGTATCTACAAGGAGAGTTTTAAACAATCCTTCATACTAACCCCATTATTAAAAAAGCTGATCATTTTCTCACATACAATCTGAATAAAATAGCACTTCATGATACGTTAACAAAAGCTATTGCAAGAAAATAGGCTCGAACAATAGTTTCAACCTATAAATTTAAGCATGATTGCATCAAATCATGAGGCTTATTCATTCTCTCTTGAGTCTGCTTCAAGGGTAAAACCAGTACTATGTGTCTTAAGAGAAGATCTTAAGAATTCTCCCATAGTGGATTTTTTTTTTTTATTACATCTTATTTAATAAATTGTAGTTTATTGTTCAAAAGATAATTGTCAAAAGGTTGCACTGATAAGACCTTGCAAACATTATTTGTACTCGCATATTTAGAGTTTGTTTCACTTTTTAATGAGAAGAGCATTTTACTGTACTATTCGTTGCTATAGAATCAGTATTTCATAGATCCATTCATGAATGCAGTCTTACACATTGGAAAGGTGCAATAATGAGGAAGAATAAGAACTTTTACAGGGAAATGTGGAAGGTTAGGTCGAGTCTGATATTTGCACAAACACATGATACATTTCATAAATAAACATCCTTGTCTGATTAATATTGGCTTCAATGGGTTAGTTTCTTATTAATTTCTTCCTCAATTAATTCATGTTGAGGTTTCCTGATTAACTTCCTCTTTCATATCAATTGTGATTGCCATTTTTGGAATTTGAATATTTAAGGAAATTATCAGCAATTGTAAAATTTTTCTTTTTTGCCTTTTTTCATATTAAATGAATATTATCAAATCTGAAAAAAAATCTGTGTGTGTTTGTACATAATAAACAAGAACTGGTATCAAATGTGAATTTCATCGATTAAAATTTAATTCACGGAAGAAAATTTCTTAGTTGAAAATTATTATGAAATTGAATAAGTAAATCAGAAACTGTAACAAAGAAAAATGCAAGATTTCCAACATGGTATTCAAACAGATTTTTAATAAAAAATAATTAATACGAAAAAAAAGATAAAGATGCTTTTAAAAAAATGCAAGAGGAATACCATTGTATCAACATCAATGGTACTTCTTTCTTAATTGACACTTGGGATGTACCTTTGTCATAAACCCTGGAATTTGGTACAACTTTCCCATGTACTTTATTCTGCAGTTTGACACAGTAATGCGACTTTTTCACAAGTTAGCCTCGTTCTGGGAAAATAGGGTTTAATGCATGTGTGTGTCAAGAAACGCCCAGATTAGCCTGTGAAGTCCGCTTTCTGCTTTCATGGATTTTATTTTATTTAAGGAAGTCTTTCCTAAATAAAAATATAGTTTAGGCAAAAAGTATCATCTCTGATTAGCCTGTGTGAACTGCACAAGCTAATCTTGGACAACACTTTACGTACATGCATTAAGCCCTGATTTTCCAGAACACGGGTCATATCTTTTCAGATTAATGTTATTCTCTGAAGCCTTCTAAACAATACAATTCTAAAGTGATTCACTTGACACTTGGAGTGGATCTATCCCATCATCTTCAGCATCCCAACATAAAACATTAACATTGAAATAAACAAGAGATGTGTTTGTCAGAAACACAATGCCCCTTACTGCGCCGCTTTGAAAAAAAATTAAAAAAAATGTGCAGCTCCATGAGATACACATGCATTTAACATTTTTTTTTAAACTTTGACCTTGAAGGATGACCTTGACCTTTCACCACTCAAAATGTGCAGCTTCATGAGATACACATGCATGCCAAATATCAAGTTGCTATCTTCAATATTGCAAAAGTTATAACCAACGTTAAAGTTTTCGGACGGACACAGACTGACAGACGGACGGATGGACGGACTGACAGTCTAACTGCTATATGCCACCCTACCGGGGGCATAAAAAGTGTATTAATAACAATTGTTTTTAGAAGAAAAACAAAACAAATGAAATATCACAGATCATGTTTACAAAAAACAACAAGAGCTTTGTAAAAGGAGTGTCAAGGGACAAATCTTAAGAAGAGGGCACACAAACATTTGCTTTGGTATAAATCTAATGCACTGACCTTTCTCCTAAATGAGACCTTTTAACCCATGAAGTTTACAGCTTAAACAATTATGACATTATGAAAGAAAAACATGAAAGTGGACGGACGGACTGACCGATGGACAGAGGGGGTGATTTGTGGGGCCAAAATAAACAAACAGAGCAAGTTCTCATTCTGTGTGACCTAATAAACAGCAATAACAGCACAAGGTTTGTCAATTCTTATCCAGTTTTGGACCTGTAACTGGTACCTGAAAGCTGACCTTAATGCATGTGCGTTAAGTGTCATCCCTGATTAGCCTGTGCAGTTGGCACAGGCTATTCAGGGACGACACTTTCCGCTTTTATGGAATTTTTTGTTTGCAGGAGGATTCTTCGAAGTGAAAAAGCCAGTATTGGCGGAAAGTGTCGTCCCTGATAAGCCTATGCAGTCTGCAAAGGCTTATGTGGGATGATACTTTAGGCACATGCATTAAGCCCCAATATTCAACAGGCAAGACAATGACTAAACACAGCTGAAAACTATGACAAGAGTCATACAACTAAAAATGTCTGTTAATTATTGGAAGTTTTGCATAATTTTCCATTACAAAAAACATACATAAAACTCACTCTGCAAACTACCTGCACCGAGCATCTTCCAATAGCAAATTTCTTGTACTTTTTATAAAAACTAAATCTATTATCACCATTTTAAAGAAATTAGTAAATTTAAAAAATAAACACAAACAACCCTGGCATTTTCTTTTTTAAATCATTATTATATTTAAAACCCTAGAAAACCCTGGAATATGATGCTGACTGCAGCACACAACTTTCTTACATATAACTTTCTTTCAGCATGTTCCAAAAAGCACTTTCCATGTATTTTATCATCACACAAACACGGTGACCCTGTCATCAATACAGTACATAACCACACAACTGTAGACTGAATAAAAACACAAAACCCCTGCAAACTCATGGACAAACCCCCCCCCCAAAGGTTTCAATAAGATTCAAATTTTCTCGCTAAAGGTTTCAATAACTTTCCAATTTTGCTCGCTGTTTCTCATGCAACTCTCCCTGCAGCCTATGAAAGAACACGAAGAGTTGTTCCGACTTCTCAGGTCTCATATCGTCCCAGTGTTCCTTGATGTTCTCAGTGAGACTGCGAGTGGACCCTGCCCAGCTGTCTGTGGAGTCCATCCCGTGACACACAACCCACTGGTGACACAGGTGGGACAGCAGCTTCTCGTGAATGTTCACCAGCGTCTCCTCCTTCATGGGCCGCAGGCTAGAAATGACCTTCAGTAGATATTCTATTGTGTTTCTCGTGCCCTGCAGGAAAATAAAATAAAACCATTATCTTTTTTCAACATAGTCATTGCCATGATCATCATAACAACAGTCATCATCATCACCTTCTTCTTCTTCATATTTACAATCATCACAGAAATTGTTCTCTTGCTCCTAAAAATCATCATAATTATCATTCAATTATCATCAACATCATCAGCAGCAGCTGCAGCATCACAGTCATAGTCATTATCATCATAGACATTAACATGATTGTCAGCACAGAGTAAGTCCAATAAACCTCAAGCGATAAATCTTAAAACTAATACATGGGTCATACAGCCGATCATAATGCTGATACCCTGTATTAATGCAGTCGGGTCTTAGATGAGACACTGTGCCTCATATATTCATAGTAATGAGCTTAAACTGTTAATCAGACATGATATTGATTGAGCCTCATTCTGGTAAAACTTGGCTGAATGCATGTGACTAAAGTGACGTTAAGAATAGCCTGTGCGGTCCCAACAGGACAACACTTTCCGCCTAAACCGAAATTTCTCTAAAATGAGACTTCCTTTAAACAAAAAATAACTGGGACAACACTTTCCACACATGCATTTATACATTAATTTTCGCAGCACGCGGCTTGATTGTTCAGGTTTTGTTCATACCTTCTCCAGTTTCTGCAGAGCCGTGCTGGGATCCTCTACATGCTGCAGTATCACCTGCAGATCCTGGGCTCTCAACACAGGCTCCTGAAACATGGGGACTTCCAGATCAAAAGATAAACACTTCAACACACAGGCACTGAGGTGTACCAGGTACATTTTTTTACCTCAAACTTTGACTTCGACCTTGAAGGTCGCCACATGGTTCTTGCATGGGACACACTGTCTCTTAAGGTGTTGTTTTAATATTTTTTTTAAGCCTTTAATGCACATTCAAATTATAGAGGGACAAGCCCTATTTGACCTTTGACCTCAAAGTTTGATCTTCACCATGAAAGTAGCCATGTGGCTTTGCCCACAAAACAACATCTCATTCGGTAAATATTTGTGCCAAGTTATTTTTAAATCTTTTAATGGACAGTAAAGTTATAGTAGATAAGCCATAGTTCAGCTATAAAGCACAGTATTTTGACATTTGACCTCAGATTTGACCTTTAAAGTAGTCATTATATTTGTGTGCACAACAAACTGTGAGATACATGTATAGGTGAACATTTGTTTTAAAATCTTTCAAAGCATGGAAAAGTTAAAGAGCAGATAAGTCATATTCTGACAATAAAATCCTGTATTTTGACGCTTGACAACAAAGTTTGACATTGATATTGAAGCCATATAGGTTATCATTTGACCCAAGTTATTTGGAAATCCTCCAATGCATGTGGAGTTACAGTATGGACAAGTTTCGGTCGGGATAGACAAACGTACAGACGGACAGACAGACAGACAGACAGACAGACAGACAGACAGACAGACAGACAGACAGAAGAACAGACGGAGGGGACAAACAGAGTGATACAATATAGAAGCATCTACTGGAAGCGGGGTTTATAAACATAAATTTCCAAAAGCAATAAATTGGCATATAAAATGTAAGTGCAAAACACTTGAATGTCATTGTTGACTCAAATGCAATTGAATATGTACAGTGACACTAGTTAAGATATGAACATGATTGACACAAATCAATTAAATGTGTGGTGCACATAAATAGAAACCTAGGATTGACAACACTCACTTTAGACAATTCTGAAAGTACAAGTAAGGTTGGGAAAATACAATGACAGTGCAACAAGCTTCTGGGAATCTTCATATTTTTAATAACGAAAAAGGAAGTCTCCAATTGTTGACCTCTTAAGTCTGAGATAACAAGATCAGCTCTATAATAAATATTGATCCCACTTGAACTGCTACAAACAATTGTTATGATTATTCTGAATAACACACAGCCCATGTGCCGATAATTTTCAGCGTCAACTGAAATTCCAATGTCAAATTAATTGATATTTCTCTGACTGCACTATGGTCACACAGTTTATTATATGGTGCTACAGTACATGTTAGACATTAATACAAGAAAACACACCTTGAGCTGGTCCAGCCAGTCCCATAGCAGCAGACTGAGCACGTGAGTATCCCCCTCCGTGGATAATGTCAGCCACGCACCGTCAGAAGTGTTCAACGCATCCTGAAAGTAACCCGTCCCAACATTGATCGTAAGGAATCTCAACATTGTAAATAAACAAAATTGTGTGTGTAAATAAAAAGAAAGTGTAAAATAAATGGTAGAATACCCAAAATTGCAATTTAAAGGCTCCTACAATGTTACGTTAATTAATCACATGGCGAGGGGACAGCCACATGGCCCAACATCCCTTCAAGTTGTACTGTGGAAACCATGATTTCAGAGGCCACTATTATCACAAATGCATACTAAAATTGATGAACCTTTAATCCTCAGACAATCAACTTAGACAAGCAGAGGTAATGTTTGCAGTCGTGTGACCAGAAACCCAACCATGCAGCCCCCTCAATCTGCTCTGCTGTTTGCAGTCGTGTGACCAAAAACCCAAAAACCATGCAGCCCCCTCAAGCTGCTCTGCTATTTGCAGTCATGTGACCAGAAACCCAACCATGGAGCCCCCTCAATATGCTCTGCAAACCCAACCATGCAGCCCCCTCAATCTGCTCTGCCCCAACCATGCAGCCCCCTCAATCTGCTCTGCCCCAACCATGCAGCCCCCTCAATCTGCTCTGCCCCAACCATGCAGCCCCCTCAATCTGCTCTGCCCCAACCATGCAGCCCCCTCAATCTGCTCTGCCCCAACCATGCAGCCCCCTCAATCTGCTCTGCCCCAACCATGCAGCCCCCTCAATCTGCTCTGCCCCAACCATGCAGCCCCCTCAATCTGCTCTGCCCCAACCATGCAGCCCCCTCAATCTGCTCTGCCCCAACCATGCAGCCCCCTCAATCTGCTCTGCCCCAACCATGCAGCCCCCTCAATCTGCTCTGCCCCAACCATGCAGCCCCCTCAATCTGCTCTGCCCCAACCATGCAGCCCCCTCAATCTGCTCTGCCCCAACCATGCAGCCCCCTCAATCTGCTCTGCCCCAACCATGCAGCCCCCTCAATCTGCTCTGCCCCAACCATGCAGCCCCCTCAATCTGCTCTGCCCCAANAAACACTGGAAGTGTATATCGTTGTAACTTTATTGTTATTAGCATTGGATTAAAGTTGTCATTTAGGTAAGTGTTTCGTTTATACTAAATTTAGTTTTTTGTATGACTCCTGTCAAAGCTTAAATAATGGCATTAATCTATTCTACATCACAGTTTCAGCTGCAATCGCTATTTTAATTATCCAAATAATGTGCTACGTGTAATTATAATTAAGAGTAAAACTTCAGAACTGCTTTTCTTCGCGCAGAAATAATGAATAACACAACCTTAAGGGGCGGGCAGTAGCTGTTCTCGAAACTAAGATTACAACAGGTGTTGCCACCCTTAAAGCATACAATTCTGAGTTGTTTTTTATGCTCGGATATGTTTTTATTGTTTCAAATCAAAGGACAAATTTAAATATAAGGATTGATTCTTATTTTTCGGGCTTTTATGCAGTATGAACGCTCAGGGCGAGTATTGAAAATTTACCGAGAAGTGCTAGCGCGCTTCACAGAATTTTCAAATCTCGCCCTGAGCGTTCATACTGCATAAAAGCCTGAAAAATAAGAATCAATCCTTTATTGATTGATTGACCCTTGTTCTTGGAGAACTGGGCTAATTGCCTGTGCATACTGTGCCATCCCAGATCAGCCTGTGCAGTCTGCAAAAGCTAATCCGGGACAACACTTTCCGCCTATACTGGATTTTTGTTTAGATGACTTTCTTTAAATAATGAATTCCAAAAAAGCGGAAAGTGTCTGCACAGAGTAATCTGGGATGACACTTATGCACATGCATTAAGCCCAGTTTTCCCAGCACGCGGCTTGATTGATCATGTTTTGTGCATACCTTCTCCAGTTTTTGCAGAGCGGTGGAGGGATCCTCTACATGCTGCAGTATCACCTGGAGATCCTGGGCTCTCAACACAGGCTCCTGTATTATATACAGACATTGATGTGTACCAAGCACATGGGACTTCCAGATCAAAAGATGAACACTTCTCTCACACAGGCATTGAGGTGAACCAAGCAAAATAAAGAACTGTATTTTGACCTTTGACCTCAAACTTTGACTTTAACATTCATAGTAGCCACATGGTTCTTGCATGAGACATACTGTCTCATAAAGGTGAACATTCGTTCCTAGTTATTTGAAATCCTTTAAAACACAGTAAACTTATAGTGGGACAAGCCCTCATTTGACAAAAAAAACACTTCATATTTTTATCTTTGACCTCAAAGTTTGATCTTGACCTTGAAGGTAGCCATGTGGCGTTTCCCCCAACACAATGTCTCATTAGGTAAACATTTGCACCAAGTTATTTTAAAATATATCAATGCACAGTTAGGTTACAGCAGATAATTCATTTTTTATCAATAAATTGCTCTATTTTGACCTTTGACCTCAGATTTGACCGTGAAAGTAACTATTAGGTTTATGCGCAGAATACACTGCCTGATACATGTGTAGGTGAATATTTGTTTATGCGGACAAAAAAGTCCTGTATTGTGATCTTTGACCTCAAAGTTTGACATTGATATGGATGTGGCCACATGGTTGTTGCACATGACATATCATTTGACTCAAGTTATTTCAAAATCCACCAATGCATGTGGAGTTTACAGTCCTGACAAGTATCAGGATAGACAACGGATGCACGGACTGACATGCATACATACACACATACCCACATATGCATGCACACATGCGAGCAGGCACGCATAGGTATAGTTTTGCTCATCAAAATGTCAGTACATAACACTTGAATGTCATTGTTGAATCAAATGTCATTGAATATGTTCAGTAACAATAGTTAAGCTATTCAAGCCTTTTATACACAAATCAATTAAAATTGTGGTGCATTTCAATAGAAACCTAGGATTGATAAAACTCACTTAAGACAATTCTGAAAGTACAAGTAAGGTTGGGAAAATTCAATAACAGTGAAACAAGCTTCTGGGAATCTTCATATTTTTAATGATGAAAAAGGAAGTCTCCAATTGATGACCTCTTAAGTCTGAGAAAACAAAGGTCAGCTCTATAATAAATATCGATCCCACTTGAACTGCTATAAACAATTATTATGATTATTCTGAATAACACACAGTGCATGTGCCGATACTTTCAGGGTCAACTGCAATTCCAATGTCAAATTCATTCATATTTCTCTTACTGCAATATGATCACACAGTATATTATATGGTGCTATAGTACATGTTTTTCCAAGTTAGACATTAATATGTAGGACAACAAACCTTGAGCTGGTCCAGCCAGTCCCATAGCAGCAGGCTCAATACGTGAGTATCCCCCTCTGTGGATAACGTCAGCCACGCACCGTCAGAAGTGTTCAGCGCATCCTGTAAGGGACCAGTACCAGCATTGAGCGTAATAAATCACAACATTGTAAATAAACAAAAGTTTATGTGTAAATAAAAAGAAAGTGTAAAATAAATTTAAGAATACCCCAAATTGCACTATAAAGGCTCCTACGATGTAAAGTTCACTTATCACATGGCCAAACATCCCTTCAAGTTGTACTGTGAAAATCCTGATTTCAGTGGTCACTTCTATCACATAGTTCTATTCTTAAATTGATGAACCTTTAATCCTCAGACAATCAACTTAGACAACGAGAAGTAAAGAATGTTAGCAGTCGTGTGAACAGAAACCCAACCATTCAGCTCCTCAATCTGCTTTGCATTACGGTTGATAAGAGCCTTGCTCTGGGAAAAGGGGGCTAAATAAATTTGCGTAAAGTCATCATCCCAAATTAGCCTGTGAAGCCTGAGCAGGGTATTCTGCAACACTACTTTCGGCCTTACTGGATTTTCGCTAAGAAGAGACTTCCTTTCAACAAAGATTTCATAAATCTGGAAAGTGTTGTCCCTGATATGACTGTGCAAACAGCTCAGGCTAATCTGGGACAACAGTTTACGCACATGCATAAAGCCCCATTTTATTCAAGCAAGGCTCATAAATTTGTTTTAGTCTTTAATTGGTAGTTTAATAGTGATATGAGAGAATTATAATGATAAAATCTGAAATAATAAACGTTACAAAAATATATTATTAGTGCAATTCATAGTATAACATTCTTTCAAGGACATATATTGGAGTTTTGACAAAAAAAAAGTTAAAGATTTTTTTTTTTTTTTTTGGTAAATGTGTATTTAAAGGTGCATTCTTACTAAACACAACTTTAGTGTACATACCTCGTGTTGTTTTGCCCTCTCAACCTCATAAGGCTCGATTTTGTCCGCAGACAGAGCATACGCAACCGCCTGCACACAATCCTCCGCCATATCCGCAGTCATAATGGAGTGGTTTATACTCATGTCCACCGTACCTGACTGAGACGTCGTATCACCAGCTCTGTGCGAATACTGACCCATACGCAAGTCTGTCACACTGTTACCAAACACTATGGAAGTATCGTCATCGACTCCATTGTCATTAATCGCACCTGAGCTGTTTGAACTCGTGATGGAATTGTTTTCAATTTTGGCTTCACTCGAAGAGTTTATGACTGATTTGAATTTGTCGTCTGCTAAGTCCTCCATGCTTATACTCTTCATTCTATTCTTTAAGGAGAATTTGAGTCCGCCTTTTTTACGCTGCGAAGTCACGGTAACTATGGAGTCTTTTGAAGCACTTTGCTGGAGGGGGGCTGGCAAGCCATTGGAAGTCTGGGACAGATTGGAGAAAGTTTTACTGAAGTGAGGAAACGTGGGAGAATCTTTGTGGCGCTTCTCCAACTGTCGTTGTAAGGAGCTCCCTTTTTTGGCAAGTTCAAGTAATCGCTCACACACTGTGTAGATGATCTGTAATTTGAAATAGCTAAGGCAAGTTCAAGTAATCGCTCACACACTGTGTAGATAATCTGTAATTTCAAAAAAGAAAACAATGCAGCCTCACTGTGATTAAATGGGACTTAATGCATGTGCAAAAAGCGTTGTTCAAGATTAGCCTGTACTGTGCAGTCCCCACAGGCCAATCAGGGACAACGGTTTCCGCTTTTATTGAATTTTCAGTTTTTATGGTTTAAATGAGGTCTTTTATAAACAAAAATCCAGTGTAGGTGGAAAGTGTCATCCTTGATTAGCCTACACAGACTGCACAGGAAAATCTGGCGACACTTTAATCACATGCATTAAGCACAATTTTCCCAGAAATAATACCACAGTAGCAAGCAACAATTTAACTCTAGTCCTGTACCACAATCGCAATAAAAGCAATTACATAAGTTAGTAATATATTGACAAGAAAATACATGGTTAAAAAGCATATGGTTGAATAATATGAGCATTTTACTTCTAAAACTATGACAATTCTGAATACACAACCAAAAGGGGTATATAAGACTTCTGGATACATTTATTATCACAACCATCAACACCTGATGTCATTCAAAATTCAGAACGGGAAAGAATATTTGAATACTCAGATATTCGAAAACTGGCGAAATGTTCCAATTTTAAATTCCGATTAGAATATTGGATTTTTATTGAAAATAATTATATTATGAACAAAAACAGAAGTTTTTACAACTAAAAAGTCACATATAAGTTTCTTTTCTAAACCACTGACCTGTATTTGTCAATTTTTGTATAAGTTCTGTCATCAATTAAAAAGATGATTGTTTTGATAATTGCCATACCAGAGGGCATCATTGTCTTTTGCTACTAAACTGTCGGTCAGTTTGAGACCTGCCAAGATTCATTTTTCAACAGTCAATCAAATGACGCAAGAATTAACTACAGAGTGTTAATCCCTATATTGATTAGGGATTAGGGATAACAACATCCACAAGCCCAGTGTCAATAATGACAAGTAATAATCATACCCATCCAGTTAAATTTACAACAACAACAACAACAACTTTTAAATTTACACTCTTGACTGCAGTGGCTAATTGATTCTATTCATCAGTTAGATCACAAGTCCGACAATGCAAACCTCTTTTCATTTTAATATGTTGCTTTAATTAGCAGCAAAATATCATCTCATCATTTTTTAGGGTGTTTACAGTGACTATACCAAAGTTCAAGATCTGAACGATAATGTTACAGAAGGGGTGCAAACAAGTTTCTGTCTAGATGGGGAAATAACTGCACATCATTCGCACTATAGATGCCTAATTTTGTTGTTATGCACTAAAACATGTCATTTAAAAGTAAAGATATCATAGTTTTAAGCATTACAAAGTTTTTATACCACAGTCATGAAATACACCCACGCTTCCCGTTCTATCAACGCGGATGGTGTAATGTTCTACATGTTACTCTTTTCTACATGTCCGCATATAATTCCCAATCTTTTTCTTGCAGAAGAGACGATATACACAAAAAAACATGAGCAATTTGATTCTCAAAGAGAACTTGTGTTTACTTTTTGTGAAAATTAAAATTAGGACTGGCATCTATTATACATGTGTGGGTATTTATTGGATTTGATAGGAATACCATACCATGGTAAAGTGAAAGTTGAATTAAGTTTTAAATTGAATATTCGAATATATTTAAATTAGGAACAACGATTATTTTAATATGATTTCTGTATTCATTCCCATCCCTTATGAACATATGAGCCTTGCTCTAGGAAAACAGGGTTAAATGCATGTGCGTCACATGTTGTCCCAGATTAGCCTGCGCAATCCAAACAGGAAAATCAGCTACAACTCTTTTGCGTTTATGTCATTTTTTGTTTAAAGGAAGTCTCTTCTTAAAGAAAATCCAGTCTAGGAGTAAAGTGTCATCACTTATAAGCTTGAGCAGACTGCACGTCAGGCTAATTTGGGATGATAATTATATTAACCCACATGAATTAAGCCCCTTTTTCTTAGAGATCAGCTCAAATAAAGACCAATACAAGCCTGACAGAGCACAAACCTTAGGCACAAACTTCAGTCTGCGGGCCTCGTATCCATGGAGGACGTGTCGTTGTCTGTTGAGGAACTGCTGCAGTGTGAACTCATGGCTGCCCCCCTGCCTACAACACAATCACCTACATTTCATGTGATTTGTACCTTTGGAGCCTCGTTCCAGCCTCGTTGCGGGCATAGTACATGTGCGTAGTGTAACCCCAGATTAGCCTGTGCAGTCCACACAGGCTAATCAGGGATGACACTTTCCACTTTAATGGAATTTTTTGTTAAAAGGAAGTATCTTCTTAACAAAAAATCCAGTTTAGGCAGAAAGTGTCGTCCCTGATTAGAATGTGCGGAGTGCACTATCTGGGACAACACTTTGCACACATGCATGAAGCCCTGTTTTCCCAGAATATGGTTGATATGCCTCAAATAAACAAGTATTCTACAACATGCATACTTATAATAAAAACTAAATTTAACTAACTGGAATGAAAATAATATGCAGTTTTTGAGACATATCAAAACATTATGTATGAAATTGTGTTCCAGTACAAGGTAACATCGAGGCAAAATTGCTACTGCAGAGGAAAACAAAAAAAAAATCATTTTAATATTCTAATTACAGTTCCACTACATTTTGCACTTCAAATTCCAATATTCAATTTGTTTTTATCCAGACAAGTTTGTATGAAACAAGTGGTAGCACACATAACATGCATAGTTAATATTTATGTTAAAGATTTAGAAGGATATTTTGTTGATGTATTTCAAAAACTTATACAAGATTTGACCATGTTCATGACTGGTCCAGTCTGGACTACAAGGACTACAACACAATACTGACATTAAAAATGAACTCCAAAATAAATACAAAGTGGAAAATACACTTTCAATTAGTTTCAAGAGACAAGAGTGAAAGGTGCAAAAAGTGATAACAAAGTAGATAAGTACAAAGAAGCAAATAATGCTAGTAAGAACAGGGTTAATACATAAAAAAATAATAATATCTAACTACAGGACTTGATACAATGTGTGATGCGGATATAAGTATCCGGTCAAGAATCTGAACAGGTTTGCTGCTTCAAATGGGTACAAAGTAAACATGGCATGTCATGCTTCATTTGACCTAATCTTACATTTTAGCCTTGCTCTGGGAAAATGGGATTTATTGCATGTGCGTAAAGTGTTGTCTGAGATTAGGTAGCCTGTGTAGTCCACACAGGCTAATAATGGAAGACACTTTCCACCTAAACTGGATTTTCACTAAGAAGAGACTTCCTTTAAACAAAAAAAATACCATAAAAGCAGAAGGTCTTGTCCTTGATTAGCTTGTATGGACTACACAGGCTAATCAGGGAGGACACTTTATGCACATTCATTTAACCATGTTTTCCCACAGCGAGGCTCATTTTCAAATGATACCAACACTTAAAGAATTAGAAATGTCACAGACACTGATGCCCCCCACGACACATGTTTCCACCAAAAAAATCATCCTATTCTAAAAGTTGTTGAGCTGTTAAAGTTTGTGTCAAATTTCCACATTAGTTAAAACAGAGTTTAGTTCACAAAGTTTAAGGAAATAAAGATTTTACAAAAGAAAATGACAAAAAGCCATAATTCTTCCAAATTGGTCGCAACCAAAGTTCTTTCCTTAACAATCATTTAATCACTAAGGTAAACAGATATGAAAATTTGAGCAATATTTACCAAGCCAAAACTGCTCGCAGATGAAATTGCTTCCTTAACGATCTTGTACATATGTGTCGCGTTCTGAGAAAACTGGACATAATGCTTGTGCGTAAATTGTCATCCCAAATTAGCCTGTGCAGTCTGCACAGGCTAATCAGGGACGACAATTTCCGCTTTTATGACATTTTTTTGTTTAAATGAAGTCTCTTCTAAGCAAAAATCGAATTTAGGCGGAAAGTGTCAGTCCGCACAGACTAATCTGGGACGACACTTTACGCACATGCATTATGCCCAGTTTTCCCAGAATGCGACACATATTTAAATCATTCAGCTGTGATAGTTTGAGCAGTATCCACCCGGCAATTCAATGAGTTGGTAACACAAGCTTCAGAACGTACATATGAAGGGGCCGACTTACAAGGGCAATGCTTCACTCCATGGGGTCATATCACATACATAATGAAGATCAAATACATCATGGATATCATATCATATGGTGAACAACTGCACAAGCTAACGGTTAATACAGTGAACTTAAATGTCATTCTTTCATAAATATATGTTTGCAGTTAACATTCATTATTACAGAAGTAAAAGTAAAGCACATAGAATAGAAATTAAGTTTCTGTTGTTTATTCAAGGTAATTATCTGAGGGATCTTGTTTCAAATGAGTGAAGGATCCGATTGTTATTATGTTTTTTATATTCAATTTGGTTGATATATTTGATGCTTAGAATATATCATGTTGATCAAGCCAAAAACAAAGTGGTTTGTTTCCACTAACATGTCCAAAAATAGGGTAGGAATGTAGGCCAATTTTGTGTTTCTTTTTTTATTAAATTGTTGTTCTCACTATATATATATATTTCCCACCTTAATCAAGGTGTGCAATTGCATTTTTGTCTGATATGTACAATACAATTCTGCAGGTATTATAAATTACAATTGAATGTAGCAACAACAAAAAATCATTCTGAAATACTAAAAAAAGGGTAAGGGTTATTTGGGTAGGTTTGGTTAGTGGAAACAAACAACTTTTTTTTATTTTACACATCATGAAACTACAAACAGACATCAAAGAATGGCAGGAGACTAATTCTACATTATATCTGAACTAAAAGATATACAGGTACAGTATAACAACTAAGTCTGTTACCTGCTTTGCGTCACATTTGACCTGATAATAAATGAGTCATGCTAAAGATTCTTTGGTACAAGTATGAACATGCCCAACAATTACACCATGGAAATACAACAATGTTGTCAAAGAGCTAAAATGCTTCTCAAATATGTGCCTTGGTCTTGGAAAACTGATTAAATGTCTGTGCATTTAGTGGCGTCCCAGGCTAATCANGGGGGGGGAACTTGCCAGGGGGAAAAACTGGCAAAAGGTGAATAATAAATGTAAAATATAATTTAAATAAAAGATAAGGTGGTGGAGGCAGTTTTAGCAACTCTCAATCAAATTCTGTTGTTAAAACTACATGACCCATGTATGAACTTGGCCTAGACATCAACTAGATACAACTTCTGACCAAGTTTGATGAAGATCGGATGAAAACTACTTGAATTAGACAGCGGACACGAAAAGTGTGACGGACGGATGGACAGACTGACCAACCGACCGACGGACAGTGCGAAAACTATATGCCTCCCGTTGGGGGGCATAAAAATATCTGACAAAGAAACACATTTGTGCCAAAACTGGTCGCAGCCAAAATCCTGCATTTATGATCTTGTACATATTAAAATCATTTAGCATTGAAAGTTTGAGCAATATTCACCCAGAAATTCCATGAGTTGGTAACACAAGCTTCAGAACGTACATATGAAGGGGCCGACTTACAAGGGCAATGCCTCACTCCATGGGGTCATATCACATACATAATGAAGATCAAATACATCATGGATATCACATCATATAGTGAACAACTGCACAAGCTAACGGTTAATATAGTGAACTTAATTGCCATTCTTTCATAAATATATGTTTGCAGTTAACATTCATTATTACAGAAGTAAAAGTAAAGCACATAGAATAGAAATTAAGTTTCTGTTGTTTATTCAAGGTAATTATCTGAGGGATCTTGTTTCAAATGAGTGAAGGATCCGATTGTTATTATGTTTTTTATATTCAATTTGGTTGATATATTTGATGCTTAGAATATATCATGTTGATCAAGCCAAAAACAAAGTGGTTTGTTTCCACTAACATGTCCAAAAATAGGGTAGGAATGTAGGCCAATTTTGTGTTTCTTTTTTTATTAAATTGTTGTTCTCACTATATATATATATTTCCCACCTTAATCAAGGTGTGCAATTGCATTTTTGTCTGATATGTACAATACAATTCTGCAGGTATAATAAATTACAATTGAATGTAGCAACAACAAAAAATCATTCTGAAATACTAAAAAAAGGGTAAGGGTTATTTGGGTAGGTTTGGTTAGTGGAAACAAACAACTTTTTTTTATTTTACACATCATGAAACTACAAACAGACATCAAAGAATGGCAGGAGACTAATTCTACATTATATCTGAACTAAAAGATATACAGGTACAGTATAACAACTAAGTCTGTTACCTGCTTTGCGTCACATTTGACCTGATAATAAATGAGTCATGCTGAAGATTCTTTGGTACGAGTATGAACATGCCCAACAATGACACCATGGAAATACAACAATGTTGTCAAAGAGCTAAAAATAAAAATATCTCAAATATAAGCCTTGGTCTTGGAAAACTGATTAAATGTCTGTGCATTTAGTGGCGTCCCAGGCTAATCATGAATGACGCTTTCTGAATAAACTGGATTTTTTTTCCTTTAATCCCTGATTAGCTTAAGCAGAGTGCACTGGCTAATATCCTGATATGGGACAACACTTTAAGCACAGCCATTAAGCCCAGTTTTCCCACAATGATCCACATATACTGACCAACGTTCTGTAACTAGCTAGACCAATGTTTTTTTATCTTGCTTGATAAATATTTTTTATTTTGATTGACCAATGATTTTTTTTATCTTGTTTGACCAATAATTTTATCTTGCTGTTTAAGGCAATCATTTTTTATAAGACTGGTTTGTGAGTGTTACACACATTGTTCATCAATTGTCATGAAGCCACTACTGTGACTACAATTACGTTCATAACATATTTTTAACTTACACCTGTCAACAATTTAAGCTTGTATGGTAAAATAATGAGCACCAACCAGAAGAGTGAAGTAAATAGGTTAGAAACCTTAAACAAATCTGCAAATGAATACGAGTCGCGCTCTGGGAATGGTTGGGGTAATGCATCCTAGATTAGCCTATGCAACATGCGTAGGCTAATCATGGTCTACACATTCCACCTATTTTGCTAAGATGATACTTTCTTCAAGTGAAAAAATCCTATTAATGCGGAAATTATTGTCTCTGATTAGCCTGTGCATACTGCACGGACTAATCTGGGTTGATACTTTATCATGAAGCCCCGTTTTCCCACAGTGAAGCTCACATTGAAGTTGTAAAGTTCTCATTTACTAAATTAAGTTGCTTAAGTGACATTCATATGATAAATTTCAGGAGGGATCCATTTGTTCAGTGGTTTAGTGTTAAAACAACATGCAAGCATGTAAATCATAGATATTGATATCAAAATAAATCATGCTGTTACACTTTCTTGCACGCAAAACTTATCTGTCTGCATTCAAAACATGACACAGTGAAATTCGGGTGGATGTGCATGCAAACATTTAATGACATTTTATTTTATATAAGTCCCTTTTTATATGAATCAAACTTCAACAACACATATTTTTACGTCTTTTAAAAATCTATAACACGTATTATTAGAGATGGCTACATTCAAGGTCAAGGTCAAAATATTGGGTCATTAGAGATCAACAAATTCAAGGTCAACCTTTAAGGTAATTAAAGATGGCTATCTAAAAGGTCAAAGGTCAAACTGTGAGGTCATTAAAGATGGTTTAAGGTCAATGTCTTAATGATGTGGTATCTCCCTTGAAATGTGAAGATAGCAAGCTGAATCATGACTAGTCATTTTTAAGATATTTTTTTAGCAATGATGGGATTGAAAATCAGCTGACAGGTGCAAAAATCCTACCCTAAATCCTATCCTAAGTTAAAACCGTCTCAAAACAAAATGGTCACAAGTAAAAACGAGTACCAATAAGCAACTGGCTTATGAAACAGTCTCAGGTAAAAACAATTTAACAAAAAAGGGACAAAATTGTCACAAAACCAGGTGTTCAATTTGAAACAGCTTCTCTGCTGACTAATTTTTACGGGTATTGAAGTTTTGTTTAAACTAGAGCTTTGTCACAGACGTGACGTATACCCCCACATGCTGCATGGACACAGAATATTTTGCATGCTGTCTTCACAAAACAAGAGAAGCTGATTTATGGCGATTTTTAAGAATTATTATGCCATTATCATTTATGGCCATTTTGACCTTTCAACTCTTGAATTCTTTCGCATGACATGCCGTCCAATGACTGTGAACAAAATTAATGTACAGAGTAATTTTAAAATCTCACAATGAATGACATTGTTATNTCCAATGATGGTGAACAAATGTACCAAGTCATTTTAAAATCTAACTATAAATGACATAGTTAGGGTCCGGACAAACTGTGTTCCACCTGCCCGCCGACATTCACCAATCTAATAACCAGTTTTTTCTTTCGGAAAACCTGGTTTAAAACAGTCACAAGTCAAAATGGTCTCAAAACAAAATGGTCACAAGTCAAAACAAGCATCAATAAGCAACTGGCCTCTAAAACAGTAAGAGGGTCAGTGAGTAGTTTCACACATAACTGAACTGGGGCTATTTTTACCTGTGTGGGAACACGATGCGGAAGGGTTGCAGGTACTGCTCAAACTCCTGAATCACCTGCATCTGCTGCCGGGTCTGGATCGACTGAGGCCTGCAGTGAGCAGGGGGAAACAATTAGACAAATATTCCAGACGAAGAAAACAGTTTGTTCACAGTTATAATAAGGCTAACAGAAGCAGCAGTGTACAAAAGAACAAAGATTGATAAGTGAATGAAATAACACAAGCCTGTAAGCCTAGCACTATTATACATTGTAATTTGGATAGTACTGGTTCTCTATTTTCCATTGGCACATTTATAACATAATAAAATTAGACGTCAAGATTTTATTTTGATTGTTTCGTTCCCAAAATGAATTTGCTTCATTGAAAATGTCCAAGTTTACTCATATTTAGATGCATGTCAGCATAATGTCAAGCCCCTTGCCAAGTATGTAATAATTGTTATCATTGAATTGTAATCATTTAAAAATGACAGTGTGACCTTGACCTTTAAACTGAGAACACAGAAATTGCATTTAGCACTTTCACTCAACCCAGTGAACATGTGAGGATATTATAATTAAATTGCAGGTTGAATGATCAAGTAACATTCTACACAAGCTACATCATATCCACATTTTAAATGTATACTTTACCGTTTGTCTCTGACATAATGTATAGCCTCAGTCCCGGAGATGCGGTTGGTAAATACCAGGTAACATGCAATGATCACTCCAGTCCTCCCTGGAATTATCAAAAAAGATACTAACTAGAAATGTGTCTGTAGTACACAGATACCCCCATATTCTGCTTTTTCCAAAAGTCCACTTATGTTGGAAAAAACTGCACCAAAATATGGTGGTACACAAGTGCACACGCAGCTTAAAATGTTTCCAGCTATATAGCTGCAATGCTTTTGAGTTACAGGCAACACGAATTAACAAAAAAAGGGACCACAACTCCAGTTGTGACAAAATTCTGTGAAACAAAACATAGAGGTGAACAAGTTCACATGTTGGTTAATATGTTTGAAAAGTTTCTGCCCTCTAGCAGTAATGTTTTTAAAGTTTTGAGCGAGAAATGTTTAAAATTGCATTATTTTGCTAAAAAAGGGGAAAAAACTGCAGTTATCATGAAAACATCCAAAACAGAATATAGATTTGCCACAGTTCACATGCAGGTGGACATGTTTGCAAAGTTTCATCACTCTAGCACCAATACTTTTTGGACTATGCGTGACGCAAAAATGGGACGGACAGAGGGATGGAAAGATGCAAAAAAGGAGGGACGGACAGAGTTGGGCAAATCTATTTGCCCATCTCATAAAGTGGGTGCATAAAAACTGCTCAATCTGTTGAAAAAAAGCTGAAAATAACTCAAAATTATATTGTGATTAAAGCAGTTTCTGTGAGATATGAAAAGGGAGGCAATAAGTATTACAATAATTTAATGAGCATTTGCACAAATGACAATATATACTTTTTCTCTCTTTCAAAAAATTATATTAGCTTTATAACATTAAAAAAAGGATTTTATTTTTATTTTATGATAAAAACTAATTTATACATTTTGTTCTTGTATAATTTCCTGCACAGAAAAAGAACAATCACAAATTTCTTAAATTTTATATTCAATAGCCCAGATGTTACAGGTGTGTTCCCCGGGAACAGAACATACCTCTGCCAGCGTGGCAATGGATTGCCACCTTTCCCTCTGTAAGGGCAAACTGCATCACCTTCACCATGTCCAGAATGGTACTGAGGGACGCCACACCATAGTCTGGCCTGTCAATGGAAACAGTCCAAGAATAAACAGTCTGGCCTGTCAATTGAAACATTCCAAGAATGAATAGTCTGGCCTGTCAATGGAAACAGTCCAAGAATGAATAGTCTGGCCTGTCAATTGAAACATTACAAGAATGAATAGTCTGGCCTGCCAATGGAAACAGTCCAAGAATGAATAGTCTTGCCTGTCAATTGAAACATTCCCAGAATGAATAGCCTGGCCTGCCAATTAAAACAGTGGAAGAATGAATAGTCTGGCCGGCCAATGGAAATGAATAAGACAATTGAATGGAAACATTCCAAGAATGAATAAGAAGGTTGAATGGAAACATTCCAAGAATTAATAAGATGATTGAATGGAAACATTCCAAGAATGAATAAGATGATTGAATGGAAACATTCCAAGAATGAATAAGATGATTGAATGGAAACATTCCAAGAATAAATAAATAGATTGAATGGAAACATTCCAAGAATAAATAAATAGATTGAAGTTGACCACTGAATATTCTACATACAAGCTGAATCATTTGCAATTATGTGCTTTAAACAACATTATGAAAGCAACAATATTTGTGATTATTAATTTCAGTTAGACTAACAGCTTACAAAAACGATTAACAATCAAACTAAATCAACAAAAACAATTTTATAAGTAAAAGGGGCTTCTGTTATTTTTGTAACTTAAATGGTTAAAAAATGTGTAAAGTAAAAACACTAATGAAATTAACTGAAATAATGTAACCAGAACTTTAACTTTACCAAGAAAATGGGAAACGGTCCCTGTTCAGTAAAATATTAAGTTGAAAAGAAGAATTGAACCACGCTCTGGGAAAAGGGGGCTTAATTCATGTGCATAAAGTGCAGACCCAGATTAGCACAGGGACGACAATTTCCGCCTATACTGGATTTTTTGTTTTGAAGATACACAAATGTACTTCCTTTTAACAAAAAAATTCCATAAAAGCGGAAAGTTTCGTCTTTGATTAGCCTGTGTGTCCTGCACAGGCTTATCTGAGATGACGCTTAAAGAACATGCATTAGACCCCCTTTTTCTAGAGCATGTACACTTAAAGAGGTTTTAATTGGGGGCTAAATTAGTGTAGGTCCAATAATGATGTCTCTGAAAGCCAGTAAAACTTTACAAGGTCAAGTCAACACAAATAGATCATTGTCAATTACATCTGGTTAAAACTTGTGGTCAAGTACCTACTAATGATGTCCATGTTTTTAAGTGGCAAGTAATAATAACGTGTTTACAACTCCTTGTGGCCAGTAACCAATGTGGGAAATTGACAATAATACTGGCAGTGTTAAATCCAAGTACTACTTGGAAAGTTGCGTAACAGAACATATAATAATAAATCAGATAATTATTTACAAAATTAGAGACAAGGGTGGAGACAATACCTCTAACTTGCCTGTGTGTCAATAAATTATTTCACCAATAGAAGTTAAATGATTGCTTACATAAACAAGAGTGCCAAACTGTCACAAGATACGCCCATTTGAAGGTTTTGGACAACTTGATAACTGTACCATTTGAGTGGCAAAATAATATATTTTGGAAAATTAAGCAACACATAACTTTACCATCGCCAATAAAATGCCGACTGTCAATCCTTGAAATGCACTAAGTGACCCTGTGACCTAGTTTTTGACCCAGCATGACCCATATTCGAACTTGACCTTAATATTGTCTAGATACAACTTCTGACCAAGTTTGGTGAAGATCCGATGAAAACTATTTGAATCAGAGAGCGGACACTGATATGGAGGCCGCCGGACGCTGCCGCCCGCCCGCCAAGGGTGGTCTTATAATACGTCCCGTTTTCAACGGGCGTACAAAAATACTGACTTATCATGTATGGAAAACAAGTGAGTAGGTGTTCAATAAGGACTATATGGTCAATTAACCCTTTGCATGCTGGGAAATTTGTTGTCTGCTAAAATGTTGTCTGCTAAATTTCTAAAATAAGCATTTTCTTCGATTTTTTTTTCAAAAAATTCTATCAGAATAGCAAACAGTTTGGATCCTGATGAGACGCCACGTTCTGTGGCGTCTCATCTGGATCCAAACTGTTTGCAAAGGCCTTCAAAATCCGGTTCCAGCGCTCAAAGGGTTAATTTAAAGGTGAATGCTTACATATATAACTAAAACTTAAAATAAAATAGAAGTATAAGAACATGTTTTACTTACCACCCAAAGTTGTAGAAAAACACTGAAATAGTAACATGTATTCAGTTTGACATGATTCAACAGTTTATAACGATGGCAAAAATTAATTGTTTCCAACGTACAACAAACAATCATTACGATCATTTTGAGGTTCCATGATTGAATACATAAAAACATTCAAGCATTAAAATGTGATCATAGAATAGAGTTATACATTTATCAGATGCATTCATTAAAGGGAGAAAACTATAGTAGAGCCTTGTCTTGGAAAAACTGGTCTTAATGCATGTGCGTAAAGTGTCGTCCCAAATTACCATGTGCAGTCTGCAAAGGCTAATCAGGGACGACTCTTTCCGGTCTGGATTTTCGATAAGAACTGACTTTCTTTAACCAAAAAATTACATGAAAGCGGAAAACGCCATCCCTGATTAGCCTGTGCGGACTGCTCCGGCTAATCTGGGATGACACTTAATGCACGTGCATTAAGCCCAGTTTTACCAGAACGCGGCTCATTTGATCATACAAGAGTTATACATTTATCATATGCACTTATTAAAGGGAGACAACTGTAGCAGAAGTGAGTATGAACACTAAAGTTACATCCCTGCTTCCTGAACGCCTGTGGATTGTACAGGGAGACAACTATAGTAGAAGTTAGTATGAGCACTAGAGTAACCTCTGTACTCCATGAAGGCCTGCAATCTCCATGCAGAGTTGTTGTTCAATGCTCTCATATACAACCTCTGCCATCACAAGAAAATCCTACCAGATTTGGTAGGATTTTCTTTTTTTGGTTTAAGTATTATATTATGAAAAGTAATAACATTTTCTTTTATATTTTGAAAATAATATATAAGTTTAGGTTCATAATAAAAAAATAAATAACTTAAATTAAAAAAGTAAAAATAACTTTTATTTTTTTAACAAATAACCATTGATACTGTAAGACACCATTTTTGTTCCTTGTGGCTCGGCTAACATGACGTGGTTGGTTATAACAACAGGGATTTTATATCATTATAATTTGATTCTTTTTTATTGGTTAAACTAAAAAACTCTTTTTTTCACCAAGGAAACAATTTTCCAGCAACTTCCTCTTTGTCGTATACACATTGTTATCTTTGCGGTTGATACTGTAAGATGACATTATTGTATCACTTGGCTCGGCTATAATCACGTGGTTGGTTATGACAGCAGGGATTTGATCCAGCTATGCTGGTTCCAGTCAAATCTCTGTGCGGAGGTTGGAAGGCCTGTGGGTTGTACAGGGAGACAACTATAGAAGAAGTTAATATGATCACTAGAGTAACCTCCCTGCTCCATGCAGGCCTGTGGGTTGTACATGAAGCAAAGGGAGAGAACAATAGTAGAAGTAAGTATACTCACTAGAGTTACCTCCCTGATCCACGAAACCCTGTGGGTTGTACATGAAGCAAAGGGAGAGAACAATAGTATTAGTTAGAATGATCACGAGAGTTACCTCCCTGCTCCATGAAGGCCTGTGGGTTGTACAGGAAGCCACTGGGGTCCAGCTTGTTGGGCCCACAGTCCCCGTGCTCCCCAGCAATCTGTAGGTTGATGATGGACTTGATACCCTGTCTGACAGACAAATTGAACACTGAATGGGATGAAATGAGCCTCGCTCTGGAAAAACTGGGCTTAATGCATGTGCGTAAAGTGTCATCCAAGATTAGCCTGTGCAGTCTACACAGGCTAACCAGGGGCAAAACTTTCCACTTCTATGGAATTTTGTGATTATATGAAGTCTCTTATTAACGAAAATCAAGTTTAGGCCAAAAGTGGTGTCCCTGTTTAGCCTGTGCAGATTTCACAGGCTAATCCAGATTGACACTTGATGCAAATGCTTTACGTCCAGTTTTCCCAGAATGAGACTCAAATGAACAAACCATGCTATGAAATAAAGAGAAACTGAACACATTGTCATTGAATGGGAGGGATTGAAAATGTATCTCTATATAATAATATTTTATTGTTCAATTTTTGAGCTTATACTCCATGAAGTTTACACCCATTCTTTAAAGCTCTTTTGCAAGGATGCTTATAGGAATATGATTGAGTCTTGTTTCTGAGAAAACCAGTACTTGGTATACTGAGCAATAACTCTTTGAAATACATGAACGTAAAAACTATTAAATATGGAAGCATAATTACAAAAAGATATGAATAATTTTAAAGCATTGAAAGAGCAGTCATTATGATTACTGAAGCATAAATAAAGTGGCCCACATCGTGTGACAATGGGTCTTATGTCATATGCGTCCACACCAGCCTTCACATCGTGTGACAATTGGTCTTATGCCATATGCGTCCACACCAGCCTTTACATCGTGTGACAATGGGTCTTATGCCATATGCGTCCACACCAGCCTTCACATTTGCAGACTGGTCAGGAGCTGCGCTGTCCGCAACTGAGACCGTGAAACCTTGGTTGACATTAGTGACATTATATAGGACATTGAAGTTTCTTGTCCAGACTGCATGACTGCACGGGCTAGTCTGGAGCTATATGGCATAAGATCTATTTTTGCATGAAGTGGCTCAAGTAATTTAATGGACTATTTGATCTTTGTGTTGTAAGATTGTGCTGTGTAGCAAGACGCCTATTTCACCTACTCTTTAAACTGATCTACCAGTCTGTGTTTCTCAATGCCAATGTTGGAAGGACGTGCCATGGCCAGTATCTTGTCTGTCACCCTGAAATAGAATCCAGAATGAGTGACACTAGAAATGATCCTAGAAAATGGTTCAAGCTTTTCTAAAAAGCTATTGCCCTGTCGGACTGCCAACTTTTGAAATTCACTTGCTCGGACCTAAATCTACTTGCCCCTGCAAATGGGCAACCACTCATTTATATCCCTGCTGAATACAAGGAATGAGGCAAATCTACATGTACTCCCACCTTTGAATGTGGAGAAATAACACAATTGGTGAAAATCTGCTCAATACAGGTAGTTATAACAACATTTATTTCATATTTTTAAATTCCTGAATAACTCTAGCCCTCTAACAGGTAATCTTCTCTTACCAATGAGAGTAGCGTCCCTTGATTCAGTATTCAACTGGCTCCCAGCCCTACAGTCTTACCAGTGAGATTAGAGTCCGTTGATTGTGTATTCATCTGGCTTGGTATCGGTTCGTTTCGCCCTAATACCTGTTCGCCCTAAGTCACCCTGAGTCGTTTTGCCCTGGGTCGTTTCGCCCTTACAAGTGGGTCGTTTCCCCCTTATTTATTGCAATATAATATTATGGTTTTGCTATGAATTTTATTTGTTTAACATATATGTGAAACTTAGACACACATTTGATTATTGCGCAATTAAACGTTTGATTTTAATTGCAATTAACGGAAAAAATACAATCTAAGAATCATGATTATTTAGTTTGGCAGAGGTATGATTAGTTGCTTTGCCAACTAAAATAATTGATAGTACAGTAGATATCCTGACATAATAATTTCGGGACCAATTACAATTATCCAACAAACTTAGATCGGAAAACGTTTGATCAGATAATTGGCTAATTAATAGCATAGAAACATTAAAAGAAGACATTATGCCTCATTATTTTCCAACACCAAATTATGAAATAGGCTTTAATCCATTGATATTTTATGGTTTTGCGTTGGAAATAAATTAAAAATGAATAACAGTTTTTAAAAAAAACGTAGTTATGTGCTTCTTATTATCCCCTTATCCCCAAACGTCGTTGTTAAAGTTCAAAAGGAAGTATTAATTCAGCTTGTGACAAGCTAAAGATCAATCCTTTTGTTACGGTATCTACGATTTTAATCGCGCTGTATATATATATAAACTAGGGCAAAACGACCCAGGCAGAACGTGAAATAGGGCGGAACGACCCAGGGCGAACGGGTATTAGGGCGAAACGATTCAGGGGCGAACAGGTATTAGGGCGAAACGACACGGATTCATCTGGCTACCAGCAGTACAGTCTTACCAATGAGAGTACAGTCCCTTGATTGTGTATTCAACTGGCTCCCAGCCATACAGTCTTACCAATGAGAGTAGAGTCCCTTGATTGTGTATTCAACTGGCTCCCAGCCATACAGTCTTACCAATGAGAGTAGAATCCCTTGATTGTGTATTCAACTGGCTCCCAGCCCTACAGTCTTACCAATGAGAGTAGAGTCCCTTGATTGCATATTCATCCGGTGCCCAGCCCTCCCCACTGCAGTACTTGCACTTCTTCCCTCCACAGAACATGGAGCACTGGTGCTCTGTGGAAATGAGGCCCCGTGCCTTCTCAGAGGCATTGCTGTACAGACCCTTGGGCTTCTTGCCTGTTATTAATACAGAATCTGGTTTAGTCTTTGTGTCATTGTGTTTTGTTTTTTAATTTCTCAACAATATATGAAAACTTACTGGGTATTTTTTGTATTTTGGAACACAAATTTGTTTTAACTGAGCGGGGCTTAAATAAGAGTTGATTGATACCCCAACCTTCCCCTTACGCAAAGATGTTGAGGTTTAACACAAAAAAATGCATTATTTTTACCTTCAAAGTTGATGTAAAAGTGAAGACAGACATGCAAATTTGCTTGCGAAACACATCATCTCATATAGGTTAACATGTATGGCAAGGATTTCAAATTAATCAATTGTGAAAAAATTATCTAATCAACAAAAACAAATAAAAGTTATTTGTTTTTATTGCTTGTAATAAAACCTGATAAATTCAAACCATAGTGATTCATTCCAAATCAGATTACAAACTGCAAGACCATGTATCACAAGACCATCCCAAGACATTCATTAGCAAACAGTTTCCAGATTAATGCCTTTCCACCTTCCATTTCAATCATGGCTTTCAAATAGATAGATGAGTGTTAAGAGAATTAATTGAACTTACCCAGTATCTGAGGCCAGAAATCTTCATTATGACTTCTTATCATGCATTATTTGCAGGCAAATCAATGGTTCTGATTACAGTCACTTTCAGTGGCTCTAGCTTGGCAGTAAAACATTGCTGACAAAATGGGCCTAACTCTCTCTCTCTCTTTCTCTCTCGGAAAACTGGGCTTAATGCATGTGCATAAAGTGCCTTTCCAAACTAGCTTGTGCAGTTCGCATAGACTTATATGGGACAACACTTCCGCCTACACTGGATGTGTTTAAAAGAGTAAAAGAGACTTCCTTCAAATGAAAAAATCCATAAAAGCGGAAAGTGTCTTCCCTGATTAGCCTGTGTTGACTGCAAAGGCTTATCTGGGATGACACTTTACACACATGAATTAAGCCCAGTTTTATGTTGGTCATAGTAGAATAGAAGTTACATTTTGGCAGTGAAAAACCCAGTTAAAACCTTACTGAAACTAGCTCTGGGAAAACTACTCTTAATGCATGTGCTTAAAGTCTTCACAGGCTAATCAGGGATCAATTTCCGCCTTGTGTGGATTTTTGTTCAGAAGAGACCTCCTCTAATCGAAATAATTCCATAAAAACGGAAAGTGTCGTCCACACAGGCTTGCATGACACTTCAGCACATACATTAAGCTCCGGTTTCCCTCAGCGCGGCTTAATTGCATGAAAAGGTATATGGAAAAGTTATCAGCTATCACTGACTAAATCAAGCCTCTAGCCACAGTCAATAATGTCTAATTAAATTTTTATCAGTATTGACAAATGACATCAACAATAACATACGTCATCTATGGTAAATTAATGCTGTCAGCCAACATCATATATCATAATATCATAGATGATATTAGTTGGATGTGTTATATGATTTATTTTTTTGCACCAGATTGACTTCCATTCTAACTTGCTTTGGTTCTTGCAGCCAATGCATTTTACACATTATAAATAAATCCAGAGATATTTGAATAATTTAATCTCTACAAAAAAGATGTGTAAAGAAATTTCATCTTTTATTCTCCGATGTTGTACTTTTACTTTCTGTTCCTCTTCTTTCAAATTCCAAAATAATATGTTTTTAGTAATATGACTTTTTTTCTGAAAATTTGCATGAAAATAAACATTGATTTTATTTCTCAATGTTTTGTAAATAGCAAACAATGAACACAATTAGCTGATGATCATGACACCAACCATTTAGTTTTTGCCAACTGTGCACCTGATCATTCTACTTTCTCAAACTTTTGACCTCAACCAATCATACATATGAGCATCGCTCTGTGAAAAGGGGGTTTAATGCATGTGCGTAAAGTGTCGTCCCAGATTAGGTTCGCCACGTTTTGCTTTTATGATATTTTTCGTTTAAAGAAAGTCTCTTCTTAGCAAAAACAAGAGATGTGTTCGTCAGAAACACAATGCCCCCTACTGTGCGGCTTTGAAATAAAATTACTATTTATCATTTGGCAGGTATAGAAATTATCTCCCTTTCAAGTTTATTACTTCCCTTGGATTTTGTTTTTGACCTTGAAGGATGACCTTGACCTTTCACCACTCAAAATGTGCACCACAGCTCCATGAGCTACACATGCATGCCAAATATGAAGTTGCTATCTTCAATATTGCAAAAGTTATGGAAGCAGTTCAACTGCTATATGCCACCCTACCGGGGTNAAAAGAGATCATAGCCACAGTTCATCATGTATCTATGGACATATGTTCACAGGTAAGTAATGACATCTACCATTGAAAAATTGGTACTTGAAAGAAATGATACTTTTATCATTTAAACAAAACCTTTGACAAATCAATCATTTAAGTTATAAAAAAAACAAAATACAAAATCTGTACAGTAACTGTTTATAGAACTTAAATTATTGGTAAGGAAATATATAATCTGAGATTTTTAATTATATGAACTACTTCCCTTGAAAATAATTGTCATCCTTCTTACAAATCTCTATTTCACTACCGTGACTGTAGATTCACAGGTAACCTTAAAGTATAGCCTACCTAAGATACATGTATTCCCAAAAGTATCATTGTGTGCTTGGCTTGACCATAAAATGTCATTTTGATTAAGCTTCAGTTGTGTGTGTGTTATAATTTGGGATTTATTTACAGGTCGTCCAGTGTCTTCGCAACTACAGATGTACCGACCTGCCCCTGTGACCTTTCAGGGGAGAAAATTAGGTCAGATATACCCCGGCTGCCCGGATAGAAGGTACATTTTTTATTATACATCAGAGCACGATGGCCAATGAGACCTTAATGTGCCCAGATGTTTGTTGTTTTGTGTGTGTGTGTGTGTGTGGATGGATTATGTTGATGATGTTGTTGTGTGTGGTTGTTGTGTCTTGCTTCAGTTGTATGGTTTCATAATATTATTCAGTTGGATGGTTTCATAATATTATATATAAAATTTCAATATATCAATTGGCAGGTTTAGAAATTACATGTATCTCCCTTTTAAATCTAATTACTTCCCTTGAATTGTATTTTTTGACTTTTGACCTTGAAGGAAGACCTTGATTTTGACCTTTTACCACTCAAAATGTGCAGCTTCATGAGATACACATGCATGCCAAATATCAAATTGCTATCTTCAATATTGCAAAAGTTATGACCAACGTTAAATTTTTCGGACGGACACACAGACGGACGGACAGACGGTCGGAAAGACAGACGGACTGACAGTTCAACTGCTATATGCCACCCTAACGGGGGCATAAAAATTGTTAAAAGCGAAAAGTGTCGTCCCAAATTAGCCTGTGCAGACTGCACAGGCTAAGTAAGTTGGGACGACAATTTACACACATGCATCTAACCCCCTTTTCACAGACAGCGTCTCATATTTTTATGCAATTAATCCATCTATTTATGGACATATCAATAATCTGAAATGTATGAATATTTTATCACTTTGTCAATTTAACCACACTGCAGACATTAATAGACCTACCTCACTTTATTGAAAGTCAGATACAATTGAATACAGTACAGAACAGTTACAACTGGGATGCAAATAGAAGTTCATTGGCTGCATTTTGCAACATATGCATATATATTCTAATAGGTCATACATTTTAATTGACTATCACATTTTCACACTCAGCATGATGCATGCATGTCAATTACGGTACATAAAATGGAGTCTTAATTCTGAGCACTAAATGAAAGCTTTTTAACTTCGCTAATATGGGAACAATTAACTCAAAATTGGAAAATATGATCTAATATTTGTACTGCAAATGGTAATGTTTTCCAGTACCAACTTTTCATAGAGGAAAAATGCTGTAAAGACACACACAGTGTAACTTTAACGGAGGCTAACATTTACAAACACTAACACTGTACTTTTTACAGAGACATACATACAGAGACACAATCACACCCGATACCTTTGACTGAGTCATCCAGCCATGCCAGATCCTCCTCCCCGGGGTGGAGCTGCTCATCAGGGTCAGGCTCCATGGCAACTGCTCACTTCAAGGTCACATCTGGAATTATGCAATGTGGTTGTTACAAATACGGAATACAGACCAACAACATAAGATTTTATATGTCATACTTTAGTACGTTGCTTTTTTCTGATTTCTATGCGTCAGAAACGCAGGACCCGGACCTAAATTAATCTCTGGGCTATAACATTGAAAACATACTCCCTAGCAACCACTCACTTCGAGGTCACATCTGGAGATACACAAAATATAGTGGTGATTAAATTGAAAACAGACTCTTTAGCAACCACTCTTCATGGTCGTATCAGGAAATACACACAAGATTGCAGTTCTTAAATTGAAAAACACTCCATAGAAACCTGTCACTTTAAGGTCATATGGAATACAGTCTCCATAGCAACCATTCACTTAAATTTCAATCTTGAGATACACACAAAGCAGTAGTAATAACATTGAATACAGTCTCCTTCGCAGCCAATCACTTCAATGTCACATCGAGATATACGCACAATATTGTGGTTAAAACATAGAATAAACTCTTTATAGCAATCACTCACTTCAAGGTTACATCTGGAGATACATGCATACAGTAGTAGAAAAAATTGAAAACAGACCCCATAGCAACCGTAGCAACCATCAAGGTCACATCTGTAGACTGCACACTCAGAATCTAAACATTATTACATTAAAAAATGTATTGTAGATGATAAAGTTACAATGCTCAAGATATATCGGAAATAAAACATGACTGTGGTTTTCTGGCATAAGTTGCTTGTATGATGTTTATTTTATAAGACAGCGGGGCAAATGGAAAACCCAAGTTCTTACTGTCATAAGTGAGATATAACTCGCTGCAACATCACAAACATTAAATATAAAAGAGGGTGGGAGGAGCCTTTTTTCCAATGGTGGTTTATTTTCTTCAACATTTTGTTTTTAGATATATCAAACTGATATAAACTTATGATTAAATTCATGAAATTGTCCGTTTATGCCATTTGCATGCACTATAAAATGAGGTTCAATAAAAGGAAGAGAAGCATACAATTACAAACAAAGATAAGAAACAATTACATGATAAATAATTCATGAAAGGCCTGACCCTCAATGACAGACTGATCTATTAGGGTACCGCAAATTGCATTTAAACCTCAGCCAGAATTCCCCAGGTAATTCTGCAGACAAACTGTCATGATTATTTATTAATATTCAATATCCAATATTCACCATTTTTTTCACAGTCAATAAAGTGTTATTCTGGCTCATATTGTTTTTCATGTAATTTATTTTTAGGTTGTACCGGGTATTGATATAAATACAAGTTTATTATTATTTACCACAATATTTGTGAAAATGCACATCTTGTATCAGTAATAATGCATAAATATAACCATTCCTCTAGCTGTTATCATGCAGTTTTTTTCAAAGGGTTTTCCCAGCCCCTTGGAACAATCAGATTTAAATTCTGGGGGTTTCTAAAAAAATAAAATAAGGGTCCACATTCAAAGTCCTGTTTGACTTTATTAAATAAACCTTCTAAATAATTTATATAATGGTTTATTCCATTAAAAAAAATGTATTACTGGGATTTTTCAAGCATGCTGTCATGTTCTGTGAATGGGGATTTTTATTATCCGTGCCTTTTACCAGTTGTTTGTATGTGATTCACTCATATATGAGCCGCGCTCTGTGAAAAGGGGGTTTAACCCTTTGCATGCTGGGAAATTTGTCGTCTGCTAAAATGTTGTCTGCTAAATTTCTAAAATTAGCATTTTCTTCGATTTAAAAAAAAAATACTATCAGAATAGCAAACAGTTTGGATCCTGATGAGACGCCACGTTCTGTGGCGTCTCATCTGGATCCAAACTGTTTGCAAAGGCCTTCAAAATCCGGTTCCAGCGCTCAAAGGGTTAA
>VMBQ01002142.1:95307-107004 GCA_007657795.1 Dreissena rostriformis
GGGGGATCTTGGGTGGGATAGTTGGACAGTCTTTATTGCAAAAGTTATGGCAGCAGTTCAACTGCTATATGCTGCCCTATATATAGAGTTTTCTATAGGGATCATAATTTTTTAAAACAAATAAGTTTTTTTTTCAGTAAAGTGCAATCGCCCGTTTGTACTATGAAGTCCCCACACTGATCCCACATTTTTCAAACTCTCACGAATGAGTGGGCTCTCCACTTTATACCATTAAAAATGGTGAAATATTTAAAAAGACATCTTTAAAAATGTTATCTGGGTCACGCTTTATTCTCCCAACACAGATCTTAAAAAGTCATGTGGTATAGGCGCCGTGTAAAGGTACAGAATTAAATATGCAAAAATATGATGCACAAATTTGAATGTACATAGCAAGAGACTTCTAGAAATAAAAACACAACACAATTTTAAGTATTGTGACAAGTTTTTGACCAAGTAGTCCTATATACAGGAAAGATTTACTAACATTTTCTGCACTAAATAGTCTTAATTACTTAAAGCTTAAAAAAGTATTTCCACCATTTGAAAAAATATATCGTAAGACTCACAAATCTAACATAGGTACTCACATATCAAACATTGGGACTCACACATCTAACATAGGTACTCACACATCTAACATTGGGACTCACACATCTAACATTGGGACTCACACATCTAACATTGGGACTCACACATCTAACATTGGGACTCTCTGGTAATCATGCTCATTTAAAAATACCTTTTGTCATAAAACTCAAGGCCCTTCTGGCTCATGTTGTTCTTACATCACTGATATACAATGATATAAGTAGCTTTCACACATCCAGGCTGCTGTCAATTTGGAATAGATGATGTTCATCTTGTAGTCAGTTAACTGTCACCTTACATACATCGTTGAAACACTTTACTGACATGAAGGCTTAGACCATATTTCACTCTGGTGTATATTCATTTTTACCTAACATATGATAACATTTCACTTTTCTACCAAAAAATGTCTTAACCACACTATGAGCTGTATCAGAGTTCAGATACTTCCATGGATGTAGCAAAATACATTCATACAGCTATCAAGTTAACGCGTTAATGCTAAAAAGAATCAAATACCTCAACAGACTGGAAAAAGATGGATCATTTTGAAATACACCTGTTTTAGAATAATTATAATAATAAAATAATAACAGGGAAAAAAATATCACTTGTCCGCTGGTATTGACGAGTGAAATCTTGAAAGAAAGAGTGAATTTCCCAAAAGCTCTAGTCCTACAGGACGAGTGAAAAAATCTTATGTTAAAACATGTGCTTTTTGACCAATAAGACTCTGTTTCATGGAATTAAATACCTCTTTTAGAAGCATATCTATTCCAAAAATGGAACTCGAAAGAACTGGAAGTTGTCATTGTAAACTTAATACAGCATATGAGTGTTGTGATGCAAGAATGTAGTTAAAAATAACTCAACTTTCAGCTTTATAACCCAAAGGGTTGCAGAGAGTTGCAATGCGTCGTCTTTTTTCTAAAGGTACAACATTTGATCACCATTGCAAGGGCTAAGGAACACTTAAACCAGTCTGCAAAATTAACCCATCGCCTGATCGCCAATGCGATGAAATCCTAGCTCTGGCAATATAAAAATTGACTATCAATCGCCTGATTTGCGATGAAAAAAATCCAAAAAGACAGTTTGGAAATAAACTGATAAATAATCAATTTACAAAAATTTGTTTGAGTGCGCGATCATTTTAGATCATCTGCATTCCGGAAATTTGCGCTCGGTACCGATTTTGCACTGTATTTTGATTTATTTATTTCTGATTGGTTAGCATATGGCACGCACATGAACTGCAACTGACGAAAAATCTTCGCTACTTTCAGAAAATCTACGAAGCTAGTCCATATAAACAGACTCCCAGAGCCTATGATAATTTTTGCTATGACGGCTCTGGGAGTCCATATGCACCCCTTCATAAACATAAGTGCAAAATTTAATCAACAATGCAAGGGTTAAGGAACACTTAAACTGCAAGAACTTATCAACGTTTACCTGTCTTAACCACAAACTCATGCAAATGGTACCATTAAAGCAAGAAATAATTGCTTTTTATTGACTTTGTTTATCTTTTGCACGATGTATCCACCATCTTGGAAAAGGGAGAAAACTGACCCAATATCAGTAAGGTCGCACTACACCAATATTTTGCGCATCGGGTTATGTGATGGAGCCTATTAAAGTCCACAACGATGTGGTATTTGGTACAGAATACACTGTTTCAAATTTAAACATAAAAATGTCAGCGAGAGAAGTGTGTTGAAACATCGTCGTATTTTTATAGGGTGCATGCAAAGGCAAGCATCCGTAGGTTGCCATTCAGGTAAATTTAACAGGTTTATGAAGTTTATTCATTATTTTCCTCAATTTGTCTCGAACGACATCTGTTTAGTGAAGCGCACGGATTCCGTGCGCTGAACTGCACCCATGTTTATGAAGGGGTGCATATGGACTCCCAGAGCCGCCATAGCAAAAATCATCAAAGGCTCTGGGAGTCCGTTTATATGGACTACTACGAAGCATGCCAAGTTTTAAGTGATCGATTAGCTAAGTTAAGCAGAACAATAGCATGTTGTAAAGCAATATGTTAACCAAATTATATATTGATTACGTATTTGCTAGGTAACTGGTTTTTATTTTCTGCAGTTTTTATTTTATTTCATGTGCAAAACACGTACATTTTTTGGACTGTCATTTCGGATACAGTATTTGTCGTCTCTTATAATTTATCTTCAACGTTCTTAATTGACAATAATAGAATGACTAATACACATGCTGTGATATGGTCAGACAGTTTATAATTTTTCGCATTGTATTCACCAGAAATATCAACTCGAAAGACTATAATAAAGTAAAATTAGTTAGGGCCCCAGACCCCCAGCCTTATTTTCCGAATATCAAATTTGGGACAAGTGACACCCCTGCCAAACTTCATAGGACTATTTTGGTCCCTGGTAAAAAGGCAATGCCAAAATCAACAGATGCATCTATGTTGGCAAAATGCATGTTACCAGACAGTTGATGTGACAATGGATGTGGCCGTGTATCATGATGCAGTTCTTCAGACTGACTATTTATCAGATGCAGAAATTATTATCATATGCTGACTCAGATGAGAATAACACAATAATGTGTAGAGTTCCCTTGTTTATAAGCCAGATATCAAGAATTGGATAAAAGTCTATAAACACCACTGATTTGTTCACAATTCAAACCCTTAATTGCATTACATGTATAATAAGGACTGTTGAAGTCTTTTCATGATAATATCACTGGAAAAAAATTTGGCTATGAAAAATTGCCTCTGGCTATGAAATGTTGAAAGTTTCATAGCCACATTGGCTATGAAGATGAAAATGTTAGTTTTGCAGACTGTTAAACTGCAAAAAAATAAATATCAACGTTTACCTGTCTTAACCACAAACCCATGCAAACGGTACCATTAAAGCAAGAAATAATTGCTTTTTATTTATTTTGTTTTTCTTTCGTACCCTCTATCCACCATCATAAAAAACTGTTGCAATGTTGCCAATTTAAAATGTAGCTATCACTGAGTATCAGTAAGGTTGCAGGACAACAATCTTTTGCACATTGTTATTTGTGATGGAGCCAGAGTCGATAACGATTTTCAAATATTTACGCTGTTTCAAATTTCAACATAAATATGTCAACTGCAGTTGTGTTTATGAACGGGTGCTCCCAGAGCCATCACTATCACCTGAATAATGGTGAGGTATGTCCATTGTTAATGTAATGGAAACGTGGATGGTGCGAATCGAATTAGGGACGAATTGTAAAAATGAATAATGGAAACAATCCTCTTCAGACAGAAATGTTTCTGTCAACGAATATAATTTAAAGATAAATTAGTAAAAACAATATAACATAAACTGTAAATGACATTTCTTAAAAGTACGTATATATAAAACATAAAGTTGGCGTACCTGTTGCTGAGCAAAACTATTTACGACCAAAGAGACACAATCGCTCTATTCTTCCGAAAGAAAATTTAACAACAGAATAACGGTTACACGCCAACATGTTTAAAAGGTCGCGATTGACCATCTTCTCTGATTATTTGTTACATCTAATTTTACAATATGAAGTATATATACAGTAATATGTGTGAGTGCTATGTTTTAGTTAGACTTAAACAAATGATTGAAATGTTGAGTAATTGTAAAGTTTGACTGGTCAACGTACCGATATTGATGTAGATGTAAAGAGATAAATGGGGGACACCTACTGTAAAAGTGTGCAGTGACATTTAGTTAAATTTGTGAACCAGTATTAAATCGCCCCATATTTTTCATTGAAAAATGAAGTGATTGAAGGCAGGAAAAGTGGCTGCCTGGAAAGCGCAGAGGCCAGAACATGCACTTCTCATCTATGTAGCCTTGGTTCATGTCTGATGCTTGTGAGTTTGCCTGGTTATCGTCATACCTGAAAGCAGGGGTTGCCTCCTATTATTCTGATTTCCCTCCAACAACATAAGACCACATACAAATTTAATGTCTTTCCTTAATAAATTTGTTCTGTTATCATTCAAAATCAGTCCCAACAGTGGTGGGTGTAGTAACTTACTTAACGTCAGGCGTGTTTGGCCATATTCAGTGCCCTCATATTAAGTCTTAGTCACAAAAGGACCTCACACGGGCAGGAAACATCGTATTGCAGAGACTTCCCTGGGTCTTAAAGATGTCAGTGTGAACATGGACTAGTGAACTGCACCGCCACTGGTTAACAGTTATAGACTATAGCCCTTAAGCACAGACAAACATACATGTACACAATTACACATTAAATTGTATTGAGAATACTGCCCCATTTTGAAGCAAGCATGTGCAACTATCACTGGACTATAGATCTGCATTAAGCTCTATTTATTGTCCATTGCAAAATAGCATAAATGGTCTAGGTGCACATGTTTGTATTTTGCTCTTAAGATCAACAAAGCTTGAAATGTGAATAACAGAAAGGGGCATGTGGACTACATATTGACAAATATCAAAACATCTTATTTTGATAATACATTTTTTTTTATTCCATAAATATAGCTCACAGCAACAATAATGTATCCCTTGCAGACAATGTCATGATTAACAATACAACAGATTCAATTTAAGTGTGTGCACCAGAAAATGTGAAAGGCACTGTGAAGGAAAACAAAATTGCAACAAAAGAAGCATATGCTATACATTTGATAACTATTGGGAAACAAATGGTTTAGTTTTAATATGTCACACAAACAGTAAGATATTGCAAAATCATGATTGAATTAACCGTGTGCAGAGAATATACTGATGCAGGTCCCTATGTGCTTAAAACTTAGCCATTGGGAAAGGGTAAGGGTAATTGAGATTTTAAGCAAAAAATATCTGTTTATTTTATTTTCATTGTGGAATGTTTGATTTTTTTTTTGACAATAAATTAATTGATGACAAGCATCGGACCCGATGTATTGAATGCAGAAATAACTATACATCACACTATGCTGAATATCTAGCACGGTTAAAATAATGATACATTATGTAAATGAGTATATGAAACATCACGATTGGTCAAAGGAGTATTTTTCAAACGTGCAATGACAAAAAATGATAGATAACAAGACAATAATGAAGGATAAGCAGTTAAGCATAGATACCCCCCATCCCCCAAAATATAAATTAAAAAGATCTTGAATGTGTGTAACTTTTTTCTATAACAATATAATTCTTATATAAATTATACAAACAGATGTGACCAGACAACATGGAAATCAATATTAAATTATCTAAAAATAATGTACAACATAAATTTATTGTAAGAACATTTACAGTTATTGCGTAAGTTTCTGCAGTCCGCACAGGCTAATGAGGGAGACACTTTCCTACTTAACTTGATATTTGCTAAGAAGAGATGTTCTTAGAACAAAAAATACTATACAGAGATTGTTTTTAAGAGCTTGATGAAAACAGGCCCTGACTCAGCTCAGGCTACACTGTCATAAATGGAAGACATTAATGCATATAGCTTCTATCAAACTGCATATTCACAACAAACAGGACAACATAAACATGCACCAGAAGTGTATTGCCACTCATGTGTAAACACTGACTAGTCTATAAGTGCAGTTAATTATAAGTTATCTGCAGAATGTAAAGAAGACAGAAGACATTTGAGTCATGTTCTGAGAAAACTGGGAATAATGCTTGTGGGTAAAATGTCGTCTCAGATTAGCCTGTGCAGTCCGCACAGGCTAATCAGGGACGACAATTTCCGCTTTTTTGGAATTTTTCGTTTAAATGATGTCTCTTCTTAGCGAAAATCCAGTTAAGGCGGAAAGTGTTGTCCCAGATTAGCCTGTGCGGGATGACACTTTACGCACATGCATTATGCCCAGTTTTCTCAGAACGCGACACATTTTATCAGCTACCCTCAGTTGGAATTTGCTTTCTGTCTCAAGCAATTTACAAATGACATGCATGATTTGAAACAGATTCAAAATCAACGATTGATGTTTTGCAGGTTTACCTTCACATTAGTCTACACAAGAAACATGCATGCATTTAAAATCAAAACAATACATCAAAACAAGGCTTAAAATTAAGGAACAGTTATAAAAAAAAAGCAATATAACTCTAACACTCTTTTGCACAGACAAATTTATGCATGTCTTTAAAAAACTGGTACATCACATGTGTGACTGCGCTTGCCTCAAAACCCTATCCTGGAAAACAACCTTTCCCGAACAAGGACCAATGACCAAACATGTTGTTTATAATAATTTCGGTGTAAAACATTATTCTAGTTTGATGAGAATGCTTTAACAGATCAATCTTGAATTAATAAAAAAAAAAAAATTGCTATTAAGACTTGATTCAGAGACATTAAGTAGTACCAATTCCGGTTCAGACTTCATGTCATACTATCACACATGGAGATCAAAATGCTTGCAAACTGAAAAAAGCTGCAGTTTAAAATGACAGAAGAAAGCAAGAAATTATGTATTGAAAATACTGAAGTTACACTGATGTTATGCACTTAATCAATCATCATAAAGTTATTACTACATTTACATAAACAATATCTTGGGAACATATCTTCCTTTAAACAATTGTGTCGTGTTCTGAGAAAACTGGGAAAATGCTTGTGCGTAAAGTTCATTCCAGATTAGCCTGTGCAGTCTGCACAGGCTAATCAGGAACGACACTTTCCCCCTAAACTAGATTTTCGCTAAGAAGAGACATCATTTAAACGAAAAATTCCATAAAAGCGGAAATTGTCGTCCCTGATTAGCCTGTGCAGACTGTGCGACTGCACAGGCTAATCTGGTATGACAATTTAGGCACAAGCTTTTTGCCCAGTTTTCTAAGAACATGCCACAATTGTGTAATGCCAGTGTGAATAACTACAATGTACGATGAATACAATCTAAGCAAAGATTTAAGACGGGAAATAATGCCAGCTAGTATGTTCAACAAGATTACGAAGGTCTGGTCACTTTCAATCCCATACAATACAGCATTGAATCCTATGTAAACATTAAAACTATCAACATCAAAATATAATAAAATTATGCAAACATAAAGTGCAATAAAACATGATAAAATCTTATGCAAGAACACTTTGAATAATATGAATAACACATAACTGGAGTATGCTTACAGTAAATATTCATGAAAACACCAACACCTAATCATACAGATACACTTTAATGCAGGAGCTTTGGTCCTAATGAGTAAATGTCATCTCGTAGGCAGCTTTTGACTGTGCAGAGGTTTCCACTCTGTTCACTACTTGAAGCTGTATTCAACAAAATATGCTAGACATCAAGTCGGTATCTGGCAAAGTCACAAATCTTACAAGATTTATTAAGAGTCATAACAAATAATATATAAGTCAATTCAAAACCAGCTTGTAACAACTGATTTCATTGGTCAGGTTATATAGGTCAATATGAAACCAACTTGTAACAACTGATTTCATTGGTCATGTTATATAGGTAAATTCAAACCAGATTGTAACAACTGATTTCATTGTTCAATATACAGGTCAATTCAAAACCAACTTGTAACAACTGATTTCATTGGTTAGTATTTAAAGTTAAGTCTTACCTAAAGGAACTGTTGTTGCCTCAGAACTGATATTCTGATTACAATTGAAAATGAAGTAATGCCTAGGGCACAAAAAACTAACTTCTTTAAAACTTGTTTGATTGAGATATGCTTCTTAATGAGATTCTGATGATAGCAAAACAGCTTATTTCTTTTGGTTATCTTGTTTAACCCATTTATGCCTAGTGGACTCTCATCCTTCTAAATTGGATCAATTTATTTCCAAAATTAGGGATGTGTAATATATTTATTTCTATATTTAGAATATTTCTTACAGAAATTCCTTTAAGCAAACAGTGCAGACCCTGATAAGACGCCGCATTATGCGGCGTCTCATCTGGGTCTACGCTGTTTGCCAAAGGCCTTTTTTCTAGACGCTAGGCATAAATGGGTTAACAAAAGGATTTATGATTACTATTATATAGTTATTACCTGTTACTGCATGTAACTGCCTATTTTATGTATTAAAAATAAATCAACTTATTAAAAAGTTTTGAAGTTCATGAAAGTGTAAATACAGAAATGATAACAATAACCGGTAAAGTTTTGTACTTATTCAGCACAACCTGTCTCAACTTTTCCTAGCATACAATCATAACCTAGGAAGGTAAGGTGAGCCTTCGTTGAATTCGTGTGCCTTTAACTGCTTGTTGCAAACAGATGCAAGGATTGATATGCATAATGTCTTTGTAATAAAAAACTTGAGGTCCAACTTGTCACGAAATACACCTGTATCTGGGTTAAATTGTTCAGCTACAGAGCAGAAAACATTAATTATGCAAATTTTAGATGATTCAAGGGCCATAATTCATTTATAATTCAGATGATCTAGCTGGTTACCATGCTTGGCAGATATTTTATGCCTACAAAGATTGCTGCATCATATGATGATGATAAGCTACAATTTCAGTAATAAAAGGTTCAGAATTCAGAAAAGCTTAGGCAATCTGGCTGGTTATAAAATTTGGTAGAGTTTATATGCCCACAAACATTTTTCAAAATTTGATGATAATAATATTAAATTATTTGTGATTCAGAGGTGCTTCAGATATTCTAGCTGGTTTTCAAACTTGATAAACGTTTTATGCTAGAGAGGAACAATTGTCCTGTTTCCCACTGCTGTAGGTATTCCCATTATATCTCCCATGTTTTAAACAGGCCTATAAAAGAATCCTGACAAGGCAGATCAAAGCAATATTTTACACATAGTAAAGGCACTTGGCATAAACATCCTTAACACTAACATTTTTTTATGGAACAGAGCAGGCCTTTATAATAGAATAATATTGATGCAGGTCTATAAGCTTTTCGATGGTAATGCCCAGTTGTAGATTCTATAGCAGCCAAAAGTGGAAAGTCCTATCAAACTGAGGCCACAGCCCAGCAGCGTGAGTCGTATACACGTCTTCACAATACGGGTCGAGACCTTCTGCTCTGGTAGCCTGCAAATAGTTGAAAACATTTGTGTCGTGTTCTGAGAAAACTGTACAAAATGCTTGTGCGTAAAATGTCATCCTAGATAAGCCTGTGTAGTCCGCACAGGCTTATCGAGGACGAAAATTTCCACTTTTATGTAATTTTTCATTAAATAATGTCTCTTCTTAGCGAAAATCTAGTTTAGGCAGAAAGTGTCATCCCGGATTAGCCTGTGCGGACTGCACAGGCTAATCTGGGATGACACTTTACGCACAAGCATTTTGCCCAGTTTTCTCAGAACACGCCACATTTAATGCTCAATTCATGGAATGAAATAATAAAAAAATATTTGTGTACAGTCTAGTTTATTTTCTGTGGTCTGAGCATAGATATTTGATTAACTCATATTAAAAGTTTTCCAAAGCTTTCATATTAACAAGTATATCAGTGACACTGATGGATGCTCCCCTAAGATGTGCTTTGTCAATGTATGCTAATTTTTATTTGAAGTATTATGAGATCCTTCCACGCCTGAGGCTGCATTATGTCAAACCCGCAGCATGTCCCACTACTCCTACCTAATTTGCTAACTAGACTCACAAAAAATTAGGACAAATTTCAAATTAGCTGCAATTTCTAGCTATTTATTTGTTACTGAAGGATTTTAGTTTTGTTGGGGTGTTGTATTGTGTGGGGGAACCCAGGGTACCAAACTCACATGCTTCCTGGAACAGGTATTGAACTAGGTTTCCTAGGTGAGAAACTTGTGTACTAACAACTGCGCTAACCGGACAGCCCCTTTTAGTTACATATAGCGGACCGACACGGACAGTCCTGGTGTATGTTTTAGGGGTGACTGTTTGATCAATAAAAGTCCAAAAGGCCCTCAGTGCTGTACATTTCTTAATTGATTAGGACAGGACTCAGCCTTTTTCATCATATTTCAGCACTACAATGCATGTTTTGATTCTGCTTCTACCAAATCAAGAACAATGATGGCCCCAGATCAGTTCCTCCTACAGCTGCCACTTACTTCATTATGTCCCTGATGTCATACTGTGGATTGTCCCAGTTGACCTTGATACCGGGCACATGTCCCATCCCCACCACACCCACCACCACAGAGGGGATACAACCTGTAGAATAAAAGAGATACTAGTTTGAGATGCGTTCTGGGAAAACTGGGTTTAATGCATGTGCGTTAAGTGTTTTCCTAGATTAGCCTGTGCAGTCTGCACAGGCTTATCAGGGAGGACACTATCTGCCTTTACTGAATTTTTGTTTAGAAGAGACTTCCTTTATAAAAAAATCCATTTAGCTAAAAGTGTAGTCCTTGGTTAGCCTGAGCAGGATGACAGTTTACGCACATGCATTAAGAATAGTTTTCCCAAAATGCAGCTCATTACATCCAATCTTCAAAACCACATAAACAAAATAACACCCCATCTGATAAACTTGGGTACATTGCAACCTTGTTGAACACCAAAGTGACCAAACACATGAGGTATATCTACGTCATTTTGTTTATTTTCATGACAGTTTTGTTGTTTTACAGCAATTAACTTTTTGTTAACTTCAAATAAAGACAGAAACATGCAAAACTAATGGATATAGAGAAAAAACGGTTGTAAAGCCTCGCCTTTTCTTATGCAATAGCAGACTGTTATGATATGAAATTATATCCCATTATATCAAGTCAACAACCATATAATATTTATTTTACCATTATTATAAACAAGAGGGCCATCAGGCCCTAAGGCGCTCACCTGAGAGCAAAAGGAACTAGACTATTCTGAAAAAAAATGCAAGCTGATTCATGAAGATTGGACCAAAAAAGTGACTTTTAACATGTTTTCTTTATATTTGACCTAGTGACCTAGTTTTTGAGCTCATATGACCCAGTTTCAATCCCTGCTAAGATTTCATTGGGACAAATGTTCTGACCAAGTTTCATGAAGATTTGCCAATAAATGTGGCTATTATATAGCGTCAACAAGTTTTCCATATAGCCATATAAGGACAACTGCCCCCCCCCCCGCGGCCATTTTTTTCAACGAGTCATAGCCATTTTCAAACTCAGCCGAGCTATTGTTAGAACAAATGTTCTGATCAAGTTTCATAAAGATTGGAT
>VMBQ01002142.1:124147-146524 GCA_007657795.1 Dreissena rostriformis
AAAAAAAAAAAAATTATTATTTTATTTTTGAAAGACTTTCCAACCATCCCACCCCATTTTTTTTTCATTTTTGAAAGAACATGTCATAAATGACCACACCCCCACAATTTTGCTAAAATTGCCATAATTTTTTTATTTATGATCAGATTTGATTCATACTTTGACAAATAGATGAGCGGTCTGCACCCGCTAGGCGGTGCTCTTGTTTATATTTTAGCTATGTATTTCATTACATTGTGGATTGTTATACAGTAATAACTATTTTTTAGGGATGGGACCGAATATTCGAATATTTGAATATTCGAAAATCGGTCGAATATTCGAATCCAAAACTCATATTCGAATATTCGATTTCTATGCAAAGATACTTCCAAAAAAGTTGTAAGTACATGTACAAAGTCGCAGTTTTGGTTTAGTGCAGACGACTTTTCTGTATAAGTCATTGTTTGGATAACAGCTGTCATCAGTGAACGAGATGATAATTGACAAACGGGAAGGTATAAGGAGAGGGAACACTCGTCAATTTACTCTACATTTATATCTCGATTGATGCAATATTTACAAGCTATTTTCAGAAAATAAGTCAAAAATGAAAGTATATTTTGTGAAACATGAATGTGTATCGGTAATCATGCGTTTTGTTTGATATACAAAATCTGTGTTTTGACAGACTTTTTAACCTCAGAATGTAGAATACACAGTATCTTTGGACTAGATTGGGCTGCAGCTTTCATTTCAGAACGACACATTTATCAATATCAATTAGCGACCCCCATCATAAAAACACCATGGTGTGAATGACTGATTAAATAATTTGCCGATAAATCGCTGATAAGGTGTTAAAATCAACACTGGTGCACTCGAGTAGAAGAAGTGGGTTGTTAATAGGGGGCAATAAAAGGATTAGCGATGGTAAGTTTTAGCCAGACAGAGCTTGAATAGCGAATTTTATTGTGAACTTACAGAACGTATGTCTTTTTTAACGAATGTCAGAACAAATTGTCTCATATCGGGACGCCGGGAAAAAAACATCCAAAAAGTGGGATTGCCTCGTCGAGATCGGGACGTCTGGCATTAACTTTAGTTGCTTTATTCATATATGAAATCAATGATTATCTAATCAGAATTTAGTTACTTAAATATTAACCAAATTAAATCTTCGTGGTTCTTCATTCCATAAAAATAGCGAAAACGAAAGCATTAATATTATCGATGGGAAGTAATCCAAATCAATTAGAAGTATTGAAATAAATTAAAATTATTGTAATGTGTTTTCCAGAAATATCTTATATCTTGTGAAAATAAACAGTATTTATTTAAAAAGAAGAACATAATAATCTTTAAAAAAAAATACTCTCCAGTTTTTCAAAGCTGCACATAAGATACGATTTATAGTGGTATTTGTGGCAATCAGGAAAAGTACGTTCCTCCGGACGGTCATAATTTCGGACAGAACAATATAACGTTTAAAAATCGAATATTCGAATATATTCGAATAAGGACAAACGAATATTCGAATATCATTTTAGTATTCGTTCCCATCCCTACTATTTTTATCTTTCTATCATGGCAAAGTGTACTAATAAGCCTGTAGCTTATGACACAAAAACACATAAAATAAATATTTTTCAACTTTAATAAAACAAACAGCCTTCAAATCACAGACCTGATATTATTTTCTTCATTCTGATTTCACCATGCACTACAGGTTTGATTTACGGGGCAGCTATTGGTGATGCTCTCGGACTTGCCACCTGCTGTATGACGACGGACCAGTGCCGCTTTCACTACGGCAACGAGCACCTGGCGTATGAAGATATTGTACAGGATGAGCTGAGAGTACGGTGGAAGAAAGGTGACTGGACCTCCAACTTTGACATGATGGTAAATTGCTGTTTAAAAATCAATAAATTAATTGACTAAACTTTATTTTATCTTACTAACTTAATACAAAGCTTTTTTCTCTCAAATTATGGATGAGATTGACCCTGTTTTGTTTTATATGTGAAGAATGGTCTGAAATTATGAAATGATAGACATTTTGTTGTAAATATGTTTAGCTTACCTGAGCACAACATGCTCTAGCATTTTTCACCCCCTTTTATACGTCATTCATCCTCTGTTTTCAGTTGTGCCCAATCAAAATTTCCTTTGGAACACCAGAGGCTGCATTTATTGCCCGACATTCATGAAACTTGGTCAGAACATTTGTCCCTATGATATCTTGAAACTTGGTCAGAACATTTGTCCCTATGATATCTTGAAACTTGGTCAGAACATTTGTTCCTATGATATCTTGAAACTTGGTCAGAACATTTGTCCCTATGATATCTTGAAACTTGGTCAGAACATTTATCCCTATGATATCTTGAAACTTGGTCAGAACATTTGTCCTTATGATATCTTGAAAGAGTTTGAAACTGGGTCACATGGGATAATAAAACTTGATCAAATTAAAGAAAAAGCGTTTAAACACCCTAGAGGCCACCATTATTGCCCAATCTAAATGAAACTTGGTCAGAAGACTTATCTCAATGATATCTCTGCTGTGTTCAAAATTGAGTCTCTTTGGGTCAAAAACTAGGTTTCTAAGTCAAATTATTGAAAAAGCTGCTGGATACTCTAGAAGCCACATTTATGCCCAATCTAAAGGTTTTTTGAGCATCTAGTATTTATGCCAATGGTATCTTGGTCACAATTTCAAATTAAAGAAAAAGCTTATGAACTCCTTAGAAAAACATGTGTTGCTCAATCGTTATGAAACTTGATCAGAACATCTGTACCAAGGATTTCTTGTCTGAGTTAGAAACTTGGTCATCACATGGTCATGTGGGGTCAAAAATAAGGTCACTTGGTCAAATTAAAGAAAAACTCTGGAGGCCATATTTATTGCCCAATCTTCATGAAACCTGTTCAAAACATTTTTCCTAACAATGTCTGACATTGAAAAGTCAGCTGAGTTTGAAACCCGGTCATGTGGGGTCAAAAACTTAGTCACTATTTAAAACGAAAGAAAAAGCTTGAAAATACTCTAGAATTATCATTTGATTGCACAATCTTCAAAAAACTTGTTCTTAACATTTGTTTTAATTATTTCTTGACTCAGTGAGAACATGGCCGACATTAGGCGTTTTCCTTATGTGGCAATTATAACCATTACTATTAATCTAGAAGTCATATTTTTGATCCACTCATCGTGAAACTTGCTTAAGAATATTAAAAATCTGTTATAATGATATCTTGGTTGTGTTAACCCTTTGCATGCTGGGAAATTTGTCGTCTGCTAAAATGTCGTCTGCTGAATTTCTAAAATTAGCATTTTCTTTGAGTTTTTTTTAAGACCACTATCAGAATAGCAAACAGTTTGGATCCTGATGAGACGCCACGTTATGTGGCGTCTCATCTGGATCCAAACTGTTTGCAAAGGCCTTCAAAATCCGGTTTCAGCGCTCAAAGGGTTAAAACTGATAATGGTATGTTCAAAATATTGCTGCAAGGTGTTGGGTCAGTATTCTTTATGAGTATACAGTTAAACCTTGTGAACACTACCTCCTGAAAACAGTTAAGTTCCTTGGGATCGCAGGTGAGCGTTTTTGTGCCTCTGGCCCTCTTGATTATGTGGAATGATGGACACATGATTTATGCAAAAAAATAAAGCAATCAAGCTCTGATGTATAAACTCAGCTTTTAAAACAAACTTTTAAGTCAAAGCACAGGCTGCTTTATTATTGATAATTGCGAGTAGTTAATTGTAGTTGTTATACATCAGGATATGGCTTGTCTGCCTGACAAGTAGCAGTAACAGTTGGTCCCTGTTCACCACTTAAGGCTACAACTATTTGCATGTATTTTGCTAATGGGAAAGTAGCATGTGTTACAACCAGGACAAGTGTTTTTAAGGCACAGTTGGTGGTAATTGCATGGTCCCTACAAGAATTCGTGAGTGTATTTATGACAGTTGAACTTAACATTGGTTTTAATATTGGTTGTTAATGACTTTACATTAAGGTTTGATTTAAAGCAGAATGCTTGCTAATTACATTTGTTTGAACTTTTTATATGTAAATACAAGTGAGTAAATAGACAGTCTACTGAATAAAGGCTTTAAAAAGTTATATACATGTATAGTCTTGGTGAAATTTTCTATTATTCTTTTTACATAGAGTGGTGTGCATTTGTTTCAATTACCATCCTAAACTTCCAAATGCCACCTGTCATTATCTAGATGCAGTTTGGTGGACATATTGTAAAGATGGTTCTGTTATGTATAAATATAGTCTCAATGACCTAGTGGCACAGGCCCATCATGGACAACGCTTTCCGCTTAGACTGGATTTTCATTATAAGAGATTTAGTTTAAAGGAAAAATTCCAATAAAGCATAAAGTGTTGACCCTGATTAGCGTGTGTGTGGACTGCACAGGCTAATCTGGGACAACACTTTACTCACATGCATTAAGCCCCATTTTTCTAGAGCAAGGCTCAGTTCTTACATGCATAAGAAGTAGTAGTAAGTGTTGTATTGTTTCTGATCCCCTCCTCTACAGGTTTTGCTGCTGGACAGCATCGTAGGCTGGGCAGGGGTGATTGACGAGCTGGAGTATGCGAGGCGACTCTACGACTGGTGTCTCCATGGCAACACAGAGATAGGGGAGACAACTGGCATCGTACTCAGTGAGACCATCAGAGAGGTAGGCAATTGTCACAGTGTGAGGTTATACAAATGAGCCTCTCTTTGGGAGAATGGGGCTTAATGCATGAGCATTAAATGTTGTCCAAGAGGAGCCTGTGCAGTCCCCACAGGCTAATTTGGGACAACACTCTTCGCTTTTATAGTATTTTTCCTTAAAAGGAAATCTCTTCTTAGCGAAAATCCAAATAAGGCAAGAGTGTTGTCCCTGATTAGCCTGTGCGGACTGCAAAGGCTAATCTGGGACAACACTTAACGCACATGCATTAAACCCTGTTTTCCCAGAGTACGGCTAAAATACTTTTGTTGTAATCCTGCAAATATGTTTGTGTTCATTTGCTGAAATAACATGTTTAAGTGACCATTTCAAGAGGATAAAATGTTGTAATAGTACTAAGTGATATGTTTCATTAATGGTTGCCTACCAATGATTGTTATAAAATCATTTGTGGACTACCTTGGGCTAAGAAATCACCCTTTTGTGTAAATTTAAGTAAATGAAACAAAGATTATTACACTATCCAAATCCAGTAAAATGTGTTTCTGTACTTATATGTCTATTAAAAATTATTCATCTTTTTAAAGAAAAACGATGAGTTTAAACAATTAAAATAGAATTTCATATCCATTTCATCCCTATCTGTATCTGTTGTTAACATAATGATATAGCTTTGTTGACTTTGCCTCCTTTAGGTTATAGAACATTCTGAGTTTCAAAAGAACCCACACTCTGCGGCCCAGAAAATAATCGAGAAATCCACGGTGCATGTGTATGCCGTTGACCCACAATGCAACGTCAGTGACACTGATGATGATGAAGACTACGACAGCAGTGACGATAGTTTCTATAGTGACACGGAAAGTTCTCGTAAATATCCGCCATTCCCGAGTTCTCATCCTTGCATCCCGTCTCGCCAGTTTGGAACAGATAACGGTGCCTTGGTACAGATTGCCATACTAGGTTTGTTGTAGATGTGAGGTTGTTGTTCATTTGCTGCTATATGGAACAACTGGATTGAAGCATTACTGCAATTTATTGTATACCTGAACTTTTATTGATATACAGGATAAAATATTTGTAAATTGCTGTTATTACAATAATTATTTGTGGGTCATCAGAATTGACATTTGAGCATTGTTATGGGAAAATGGGTCTTATTGACATTTGAGCATTGTCATGTGAAATGGGTCTTATTAATTTGAGCATTGTCATGGGAAATGGGTCTTATTAATTTGAGCATTGTCATGGGAAATGGGTCTTATTAATTTGAGCATTGTCATGGGAAATGGGTCTTATTCCATATGCTGCCAGCGTATATTAATTCAACATATAATGCCCTTATTTATGTGGATAAAAGTTCATATGCCATAATAGAAAATGTACTCTTTCCCTAAGTTATATTAATTAGAGCCTCGCTCTGGGAAAACTGGGCTTAATGCATGACTGTGCTTTTATAAAAAAAATGTTTAAAGGATTTCTCTTGAAAGCGAAAATCATGTCTAGATGGAAAGGTCGTCCCAGATTAGCCTGTGCAGACTGCACAGGGTAATCTGGAAAAAAATTCACACAAATGCATTAAGCCCCATTTTCCCAGTGGGAGGCTTATATGCTCATTGAGGATTGCACATACACCCTGTAAGTTAAATGTCCGGGCCTGGAGGCTCAAGTCCCAAACTGGCTGTGAAATGTTAGTGCTTTCTGACACTCCTTCACTTATATGCACTAGATAATGATGTACATGACCCCTTACATGCAGGTGTGCCATATTTCCACCATACTGCACTAGATAATGATGTATATGACCCCTTGCATGCAGGTGTGCCATATTTCCACCATCCTGATGAGGTGGAAGCCAACACAGCCAGGATATGTCGTACCACACACTCTCACCCTCTCTGTGTGGCCTCGTGTGTTCTCACGACCAGTCTTGTCTCACAGATGTTACAGGTATGACTTGTCAGCTATCATGTCTGCAATCTTTGTTAATAACTAAGAAATGAGCCTTGCTCTGGGAAAATGTGGATAAATGCTCATGCATACAGTGGCGTCCTAGCTAGATGAGCCTGGGCAGTCAACACAGGCTAATTAGAGACGACACTTTTCGCCTTAACTGTATTTTTGCTAAAAGATACGTTCTTTTAACGAAAAATACAATAAAAGTGTTGTCCCTGATTAGCCTGTGCAGACTGCACAGGTTAATCTGGGATGTCACTTTACGCTTGTGCATTCAGCCACATTATCCCAGAGTGAGGCTCAAATATTAACCCTTTGCATGCTGGGAAATTTGTCGTCTGCTAAAATGTCGTCTGCTGAATCTCTAAAATTAGCATTTTCTTTGATTTTTCTTCAAAGAATACTATCAAAATAGCAAACAGTTTGGATCCTGATGAGACGCCACATTCTGTGGCGTCTCATCTGGATCCATACTGTTTTCAAAGGCCTTCAAAATCCGGTTCCAGCGCTCAAAAGGGTTAAACATACTCAGTCTTGAGAGGTTTAGCGTTAACTTCCTACCTGAGGTCAATCTTTACACCTTCATTGGGATGTTATGTTTTCATTGCTGGGAAATTAATGTTCTATACATGCACATATTCTTGATCTATGTCAAGAGATTAAAAACAATGCAAGCATTGAGTACCTTTTCACCTTTGTAATAATATTCTGAAAATAATAATTTCACTTACAAAGTCACTGAAGTTTGGTCCATATATAATATATGTGAATATTACCATGTATGCAATTTTGTTGCCAACCCATTGTAGGGTAGGAACAGTATGAGCTGTCACAAGTCCCTGGAGGAAATCCTCAGCTGTGCGATCACCAAGGCAACCAAGTACCTTGACAACAGCGAGCACATTGAAGAGCTCAATAGATATGTCAACTGCTCCTCTATACAGAAGTATTTTAGTTTTTGGTTTAACAAATAAACGGTGATAATTAGTTGTTGACATCCTGTAAACTACAGTTATTATAAGTATTTGTCTTTCTTTAAAAATAAGTAATTTCAGATTCAATCATGGAAATAAGCAGTTCGATCAAGTCATCCCGAATTCTATATAATTACTCCAGACCAAAAAAATGCAACAAGCCGGACTATGTGAAACTCACAGTCTGAGCAAGTCCGGATAAAAAACCAGTGCAGGGCTATGCGGGCTTGTCTTTATTTTGATCACTGTAGATTACATTATACATTTGAAAACCTTTCAAGTTTTCATCGATGGCAAGGGGGATCTTATCCAGGGGAATTTGATACCCTCTAGCCAAGCATATTTGTCTGAATCCACTGAGTCGGAGATGCTGTGTGTCTGTCAAATGGACTAGGAGGTTCTTAATTACAAGAATCTGAAATCCTAAAAAACTGACTTTGGAGGAAATACAAGTGTGTATCATACATGATGTTAACCTTTTTAAGAATGTCTACCCTGCCAGGATTGTGTGTTCACGTGCCACTTACATTTCTTGTTACAGCCTGACTGTGGGGGAGCAGTACAACATGTCCTACGTTCTCAAGGCCCTCGGAGCGGCAGTCCTCGCTCTCAAGTCACCTCTCTCATACAAGTAAGGCTCATAAAGGTCATTTAACCCTTTGAGCGCTGGAACCGGATTTTGAAGGCCTTTGCAAACAGTTTGGATCCAGATGAGACGCCACAGAACGTGGCGTCTCATCAGGATCCAAACTGTTTGCTATTCTGATAGTATTCTTTGAAAAAAAATCAAATAAATGCTAATTTTAGAAATTCAGCAGACAACATTTTAGCAGACGAAAAATTTCCCAGCATGCAAAGGGTTAAACCACCAATACTTATTCTAGGGTAAGACCCTTCTCTCATACAAGTAAATGATATAAAGGCAGACAATACTACATAAAGTCTACTCCTTACCCTTCATTCACACATTCATGCAAATGTATACATTTATAATGAGGAAATCTGATCTCTAGGCATTAATTTATTGTCCCTCTTAAAGCCAGCATTTTTTGGTTTTTATTTTTCAGGTCTTTCATGTTGAGTTTATTTATGGAAGGAGGTGACAGTAACAGCAATGGCTGCGTGGCAGGTGCTATTCTGGGTTGCAAAGTTGGCTTTTCCAAGTTACCCCCTGAATGGTTAAATGGACTTCGCAGACAGGAAACAGAGTGGCTCAATGTGAAAATCAATCATTTATTAGACATGATTGGTCTTCCTTAATTATGCCCCCTTCAAAGAAGCGGAGGTATATTGATTTGCACCTTTGACCAACAACCATGCAAATTGGTATGATGGTTGTTTGGGACGAGAGGAAGGCGCCTAATGAGGTCAAGGCCAAGGTCACATGGGTTGGTTACATCAAATTATACAAACGTCAGTTAGAGTAATGTCAATACCAACAATCCCATATCCAGACTTTTAATTATGATAAAACAACAAACAACAGTTGACAGTATGTATATATTGCGGTATTTCCATCATTCTTTGAAGCATTGACATTTCATCCTCATAGACAGGGTGTTTAAAAAAACAACTTTTCCAGCCAGTTCAACAATACAAATATATTGTATGGGAGAGACATCATTAAAAAATCATTAAATTTTTCTTTTTTTGTGGGGGGGGGGGGACATTAATGTTTTAGAAATCATATCAATTGAAGATAATAGGAATAATACCAATAATAAAAAAAGAATCAAGCTTTAAACGTTTGTCATACAAAAATGTCATTTCATTTTCTGTGAAACATTTCTTGTGCATTAAAGTGTCTAACCTTTTCATAAACAGCGCAACTATATTAAAGATTTGTATGCCCCCTGTAAAAAAAAGGGGGTATATTGTTTTTGGCCTGTCTGTCATTCTGTCATAACTTTTGCATTATTGATGACAGCATGTTGACAGCATGTTGATACTTGGCATGCATGTGTATCTCATGGAGCTGCACATTTTGAGTGGTGAAAGGTCAAGGTCATCCTTCAAGGTAAAAAAATAATAATCAAAGCGGCGCAGTAGGGGGCATTTTGTTTCTTACAAACACATCTCTTGTTTTAATCTCACCTGAGCAGAACCTGTATATGGTGAGCTTTTGTTATTGCCTTTTTTATGTCTTTCGTAGTCATCATTTCATGTGAACACTACCTGCTTAGAACAGTTTAGTTCCTTGACGTCTCAGATGAGCGCCTAAGGACATTTGGCCCTCTTGTTATTTATTAATATATTAATACCCAAGGTATGTCATTGTTGCCTTAATTGTAGGACAGGCTTGTACTTGGTACAATCATGTGTAATTTCCAATCATTTTTCTTCTCAAAGCATTTTGAATGCATGTATTCTAAATTTTGTTTTATTTAAATGAAGCTTTACATTGTTTATTAATATTTTTATTGTTTATTATCATTTATTGTTATACCCTTAGTTTAAAGTTTAATATTCAAACACATTTGTGAAAAACTGCTTAGTCATGACTTGTTTTGATTGTTGTAACTTGTATAATGTCAATACCCCAGTTATATTGGTCAAGATATAGTTACTTTTATGCCCCCTTCTTGTTAGAAGAGGGGGTATATTGTTTTTGGCCTGTCTCTCCGTCATTCTGTCCGTCCCAAAACTTTAAGGTCAAAATATGGAACTTTAAGGTCAAAATATGGAACTTTAAGTCAAAACATGGACTTTTTATTTCAAAGCGGTGCAGTAGGGGGCATTGTGTTTCTGACAAACACATCTCTTGTTTTAATATATTTACCAGTAGTCAATAACAGCAATGGATGTGATCAAACAATGTTATTGTCCACTACCGGTTTCACCAGAGGGGACTTATGGTTTGCGCTCTGTCCGTCATTCCCTCGGTCAGTATGTCTGTCACACTTTTCTGGTTCCTGGGATAACTTTAAAAGTTCTTCTTATTTTTTCATGACAGTTGAAACATGGACAGATGGCAATATGGAGATTATGCACGTCATTTCATTTTGTTCCTACTTCAAAAATTCTGGTTGCTATGGCAACAAATATATAATTTTTCTCATAAAAATCTGACAATGGTGAAGCCAGTAGGGGACATCATTGCTTGGCAATGGTCTTGTTTTTTATAATGTTTAATAATTTTAACCATTCTTTAACAGTTATTTATAACATTCTTGATAGCTGTCTTTGATTTGTGGCATTCAATAACTGTGATATAAGAACAGCCTAATATGAGCCTCGTTCTTGGAAAACTGGGTTTTATGCATGTAAGTTAAGTGTCCTCCCAGATTAGCCTGTACATTCTGCACAGGCTAATCAGGGACAATACTTTACATCTAAACTGGATTTTTGCTAAGAAGAAAATTCCTTTTAATGAAAGATACCATTAAAGTTGAAGGTGTCGTCCTTGATTAGCCTTTGTGGGCTGCACAGACTAATATGGGACCAACCTTACGCACATGCATGAAGCCTAAAACGCAGCTCAATTCATCTCGCCCTGCAAACTCTTTAAATAACCACATAAACATGTTTTGGTCAAAGTGTGCTAGAAATATCACATGTGGCTATAGACATGATCTTGTCAGATACAGTTATGAACTCATGATGGTATACAAATCTTGTGAGATCTTAAGTGTCTTTTTTCATAATTTGATATTTAGATATATGTTACAGATATTAAAATAAGAAAAATACTGTCATACGTACTAGTGTTAGAAGGTTTTGCTTACAAAAGTGTATTTTTATTTATAGAAGTTACATACCATTCATGCTTATGTATGCTTTACTTGTTTTAAATTGTTGATGCTTCTATTGTTTTCTATCACTTAATAAAATTTCAAATGGTTCAATATGTATTGTCACTCAACAAGATTTGACATTTATGCAGGACTTAACGCAGTGTTTGATATGAAAACAAAGTGTCTTACAAAGCAGCAAAAGAAAGCATTGAGGGACTTACACTTTCATCTTTTCACTAAAGTTCCCAAACAAAAAAGAACATTTTCAAAAATGGTAGTTGATTCAGCTGAAGCCTTATTGAATTCTTTGTGAATCTTATTTGCAAAACTGAAATGTTCACATTTCAATTTTTTTTTTCAACTTGTGTAATTAAATTTTGTGAAACACAAGGTTTGCCTATGGAAAATATTATTATTTGTTGCCTCCAACAAAATCTTGAAATGGCCTATAGATTGTTTGGCTGATGGACCGTTGGCCCACCAGAAACTTGATCCAGGATGACAAATTATGCTACAAACCAAATAAAGTGGAGAATACATTGAGTATGCATTATAACAAGTCTGGTATTTTTTTNTTTTTTTTACCTTATGACCTAGTTTTTGACCCCACTTGATCCAGATTCAAACATGTAATTTATAAAAAATCTGAACATGTTTTTTTTATCATGACTGAGCTATATATGTGGCTTCTAGAATGGTCAAGGCAAACATCTGTTCAAGTTACATTGTACATCAAGATTGAGTTATAAAATGTGGCTTATAGAGTAGTCACAAGGTTTTCCTTACATGACATGTTGACCTAGTTTTTGAGCAAAAGGGAACAAGATTTTAACCCATTTAAGCCTAGCGTCTAGAAAAAAGGCCTTGGCAAACAGCATTGACCCAATACAAATTCATTTAAGCCTAGCTCTGAGAAAACCAGGCTTAATGCATGTGTGTAAAGTGTCGTCCGCACAGGCTAATTAGGGACAACACTTTCCGCTTTTATGGAATTTTTAATTTAAAGGAAGTCTCTTCAAAAAGAAAATTCTGTCTAGGCGGAAACTGTTGTCCCTGTGCGTACTGCACTTGCTTATCTGAGATGAAACTTTAGGCACATGTATAAAGCCCAGTTTTTCCACAGCGACGCTCATTTATACAAATTCATTAAAAAACTAGCACCAAATTCTGATCACTTGTCATTGTCTTTTTCTTCTTTCTCTTTTTGCACTCTGTCTTTTTCTTCTTTCGCTTTTGGAACATTTTCCTTTTCTTCTTTCTTTTCTGGCACAAACAGGCTTTTTCCCTCGACCATATTTCTAAAAGAGAGAATATTTATGGAATTAAAAGCTGCATAAAGGTTCTGCATAAGTGGCCACTACATGTTAGCATTATAATAAAGTTAACCCTTGTTGTCATGAGACAATTTTATTGAAATGGTATCTTGATAAAAGTTTAGTTCCTCTATTTTTATGTCCCCCAGTCTATACTGGGGGACATATTGTTTTTGCCCTGTCTGTTGGTTGGTCTGTTGGTTTGTGCCAACTTTAACATTGGCCATAACTTTTGCAATATTAAAGATAGCAACTTGATATTTGGCATGCATGTGTATCTCATTGAGCTGCACATTTTGAGTGGTAAAGGGTCAAGGTGAAGACCATCCTTCAAGGTCAAAGGTCAAATATATGGGTCAAAATCGCTTAAAAGGGGACATAGTGTTTCACAAACACATCTTGTTTTTTCATTTACTTAATGCTCCAAGTATTTAACTGTACAAAAAATGTTTCTTATTGACATCTTGCAGACTAGAAAAAGCACATTTATTTTGGTTCCATTAATACCAGCCTCGATAGTATATATTCCATTTGCTACGAGAGCTTGCAGACATCAGCGTGGCAGTTATTTAATGCATTTCTCTGTGAAATAAATGTCATTTACATCTTTAAGAACTGATTCCCTTTTAAAATACACAGATTTATTTTTGGTGGACTGGGTCTATACAAATCCAGACAGTGAGTCCCACTTTCAGATGTTTTAAACTAAAACCAAAGGAATTCAGAATTAAGATGCTGATATGAGCCTCGCGCTGGGAAAACCTGGCTTACTTCATGTGCGTAAAGAGAGGTCACTGATAAACCTGGCTTACTTCATGTGCGTAAAGAGAGGTCACTGATAAACCTGGCTTACTTCATGTGCGTAAAGAGAGGTCACTGATAAACCTGGCTTACTTCATGTGCGTAAAGAGAGGTCACTGATAAACCTGGCTTACTTCATGTGCGTAAAGAGAGGTCACTGATAAACCTGGCTTACTTCATGTGCGTAAAGAGAGGTCACTGATAAACCTGGCTTACTTCATGTGCGTAAAGAGAGGTCACTGATAAACCTGGCTTACTTCATGTGCGTAAAGAGAGGTCACTGATAAACCTGGCTTACTTCATGTGCGTAAAGAGAGGTCACTGATAAACCTGGCTTACTTCATGTGCGTAAAGAGAGGTCACTGATAAACCTGGCTTACTTCATGTGCGTAAAGAGAGGTCACTGATAAACCTGGCTTACTTCATGTGCGTAAAGAGAGGTCACTGATAAACCTGGCTTACTTCATGTGCGTAAAGAGAGGTCACTGATAAACCTGGCTTACTTCATGTGCGTAAAGAGAGGTCACTGATAAACCTGGCTTACTTCATGTGCGTAAAGAGAGGTCACTGATAAACCTGGCTTACTTCATGTGCGTAAAGAGAGGTCACTGATAAACCTGGCTTACTTCATGTGCGTAAAGAGAGGTCACTGATAAACCTGGCTTACTTCATGTGCGTAAAGAGAGGTCACTGATAAACCTGGCTTACTTCATGTGCGTAAAGAGAGGTCACTGATAAACCTGGCTTACTTCATGTGCGTAAAGAGAGGTCACTGATAAACCTGGCTTACTTCATGTGCGTAAAGAGAGGTCACTGATAAACCTGGCTTACTTCATGTGCGTAAAGAGAGGTCACTGATAAACCTGGCTTACTTCATGTGCGTAAAGAGAGGTCACTGATAAACCTGGCTTACTTCATGTGCGTAAAGAGAGGTCACTGATAAACCTGGCTTACTTCATGTGCGTAAAGAGAGGTCACTGATAAACCTGGCTTACTTCATGTGCGTAAAGAGAGGTCACTGATAAACCTGGCTTACTTCATGTGCGTAAAGAGAGGTCACTGATAAGCCTGGCTTACTTCATGTGCGTAAAGAGAGGTCAATGATAAGCCTGGCTTACTTCATGTGCGTAAAGAGAGGCTTACTTCATGTGCGTAAAGAGAGGCTTACTTCATGTGCATAAAGAGAGGCTTACTTCATGTGCGTAAAGAGAGGCTTACTTCATGTGTGTAAAGAGAGGCTTACTTCATGTGCGTAAAGAGAGGCTTACTTCATGTGCATAAAGAGAGGTCACTGATAAGCCTGGCTTACTTGATGTGCGTAAAGAGAGGTCACTGATAAGCCTGGCTTACTTGATGAGCGTAAAGAGAGGTCACTGATAAGCCTGGCTTACTTCATGTGCGTAAAGAGAGGTCACTGATAAGCCTGGCTTACTTCATGTGCGTAAAGAGAGGTCACTGATAAGCCTGGCTTTCTTCATGTGGGTAAAGAGAGGTCACTGATAAGCCTGGCTTACTTCATGTGCGTAAAGAGAGGTCACTGATAAACCTGGCTTACTTCATGTGCGTAAAGAGAGGTCACTGATAAACCTGGCTTACTTCATGTGCGTAAAGAGAGGTCACTGATAAACCTGGCTTACTTCATGTGCGTAAAGAGAGGTCACTGATAAACCTGGCTTACTTCATGTGCGTAAAGAGAGGTCACTGATAAACCTGGCTTACTTCATGTGCGTAAAGAGAGGTCACTGATAAACCTGGCTTACTTCATGTGCGTAAAGAGAGGTCACTGATAAACCTGGCTTACTTCATGTGCGTAAAGAGAGGTCACTGATAAACCTGGCTTACTTCATGTGCGTAAAGAGAGGTCACTGATAAACCTGGCTTACTTCATGTGCGTAAAGAGAGGTCACTGATAAACCTGGCTTACTTCATGTGCGTAAAGAGAGGTCACTGATAAACCTGGCTTACTTCATGTGCGTAAAGAGAGGTCACTGATAAACCTGGCTTACTTCATGTGCGTAAAGAGAGGTCACTGATAAACCTGGCTTACTTCATGTGCGTAAAGAGAGGTCACTGATAAACCTGGCTTACTTCATGTGCGTAAAGAGAGGTCACTGATAAACCTGGCTTACTTCATGTGCGTAAAGAGAGGTCACTGATAAACCTGGCTTACTTCATGTGCGTAAAGAGAGGTCACTGATAAACCTGGCTTACTTCATGTGCGTAAAGAGAGGTCACTGATAAACCTGGCTTACTTCATGTGCGTAAAGAGAGGTCACTGATAAACCTGGCTTACTTCATGTGCGTAAAGAGAGGTCACTGATAAACCTGGCTTACTTCATGTGCGTAAAGAGAGGTCACTGATAAACCTGGCTTACTTCATGTGCGTAAAGAGAGGTCACTGATAAACCTGGCTTACTTCATGTGCGTAAAGAGAGGTCACTGATAAACCTGGCTTACTTCATGTGCGTAAAGAGAGGTCACTGATAAACCTGGCTTACTTCATGTGCGTAAAGAGAGGTCACTGATAAACCTGGCTTACTTCATGTGCGTAAAGAGAGGTCACTGATAAACCTGGCTTACTTCATGTGCGTAAAGAGAGGTCACTGATAAACCTGGCTTACTTCATGTGCGTAAAGAGAGGTCACTGATAAACCTGGCTTACTTCATGTGCGTAAAGAGAGGTCACTGATAAACCTGGCTTACTTCATGTGCGTAAAGAGAGGTCACTGATAAACCTGGCTTACTTCATGTGCGTAAAGAGAGGTCACTGATAAACCTGGCTTACTTCATGTGCGTAAAGAGAGGTCACTGATAAACCTGGCTTACTTCATGTGCGTAAAGAGAGGTCACTGATAAACCTGGCTTACTTCATGTGCGTAAAGAGAGGTCACTGATAAACCTGGCTTACTTCATGTGCGTAAAGAGAGGTCACTGATAAACCTGGCTTACTTCATGTGCGTAAAGAGAGGTCACTGATAAACCTGGCTTACTTCATGTGCGTAAAGAGAGGTCACTGATAAACCTGGCTTACTTCATGTGCGTAAAGAGAGGTCACTGATAAACCTGGCTTACTTCATGTGCGTAAAGAGAGGTCACTGATAAACCTGGCTTACTTCATGTGCGTAAAGAGAGGTCACTGATAAACCTGGCTTACTTCATGTGCGTAAAGAGAGGTCACTGATAAACCTGGCTTACTTCATGTGCGTAAAGAGAGGTCACTGATAAACCTGGCTTACTTCATGTGCGTAAAGAGAGGTCACTGATAAACCTGGCTTACTTCATGTGCGTAAAGAGAGGTCACTGATAAACCTGGCTTACTTCATGTGCGTAAAGAGAGGTCACTGATAAACCTGGCTTACTTCATGTGCGTAAAGAGAGGTCACTGATAAACCTGGCTTACTTCATGTGCGTAAAGAGAGGTCACTGATAAACCTGGCTTACTTCATGTGCGTAAAGAGAGGTCACTGATAAACCTGGCTTACTTCATGTGCGTAAAGAGAGGTCACTGATAAACCTGGCTTACTTCATGTGCGTAAAGAGAGGTCACTGATAAACCTGGCTTACTTCATGTGCGTAAAGAGAGGTCACTGATAAACCTGGCTTACTTCATGTGCGTAAAGAGAGGTCACTGATAAACCTGGCTTACTTCATGTGCGTAAAGAGAGGTCACTGATAAACCTGGCTTACTTCATGTGCGTAAAGAGAGGTCACTGATAAACCTGGCTTACTTCATGTGCGTAAAGAGAGGTCACTGATAAACCTGGCTTACTTCATGTGCGTAAAGAGAGGTCACTGATAAACCTGGCTTACTTCATGTGCGTAAAGAGAGGTCACTGATAAACCTGGCTTACTTCATGTGCGTAAAGAGAGGTCACTGATAAACCTGGCTTACTTCATGTGCGTAAAGAGAGGTCACTGATAAACCTGGCTTACTTCATGTGCGTAAAGAGAGGTCACTGATAAACCTGGCTTACTTCATGTGCGTAAAGAGAGGTCACTGATAAACCTGGCTTACTTCATGTGCGTAAAGAGAGGTCACTGATAAACCTGGCTTACTTCATGTGCGTAAAGAGAGGTCACTGATAAACCTGGCTTACTTCATGTGCGTAAAGAGAGGTCACTGATAAACCTGGCTTACTTCATGTGCGTAAAGAGAGGTCACTGATAAACCTGGCTTACTTCATGTGCGTAAAGAGAGGTCACTGATAAACCTGGCTTACTTCATGTGCGTAAAGAGAGGTCACTGATAAACCTGGCTTACTTCATGTGCGTAAAGAGAGGTCACTGATAAACCTGGCTTACTTCATGTGCGTAAAGAGAGGTCACTGATAAACCTGGCTTACTTCATGTGCGTAAAGAGNGCGGAACCTTTCCTGCGAAACCTTTCCCGCGCTTACGACCACTGATTATGCGCATGCGTAATCAAAGCGCTGAAGGCACTGAAGGTGTTCGCTGTTGTACTTTAGACGCAACTCAGTTTTAAAAATTATGTAATAGCTTTTTATTTTCAAGTTTTAAATGAAAACAACCCATTCAAATTTATAAATAGTGTGTCTTAAAGAACAGGTCCAGATGTGCTTGTTTTTAATCATTAATAAAAAAATAAAATTTAAGATTCATTTTGGGAATTGTGTCACTACATAACAAATTTAGTAGCCCTAGGCTCTATAATCATTAACAAGAAGATTTTTAGATTGCACAAAATAGGCCTTATTTAAGCATATGTTCATTCTTTTGACCCCGGGGCAGTGTCAAATTTGACCCCAGGGACATAATTTGAAAAAAACTTGGTAGACAACTTTAAGATTTTAATACATACCAAGTTTGGTACAAATAGCCCCAATGGTATGGAAAAGAAGATTTTTAAAATTTGTACAAAATAGGCCCAATATACGCATATGTTCAATTTTGTGACCCCTGGGGAACCGTCAAATTTGATCCCAGGGGCTTAATTTGAACAAACTTGGTAGAGGACTATTAGATGTCACAACATACCCAATTTGGTAGCCCTATGCCATACGGTTAGGAACAACAAGATTTTTAAAATTTATACAAAATAGGCCTTCTTTAAGCGCATGTTCATTTTGTGACCCCCTGGGCATGGTCAAATTGGACCACAAAGGCATAATTTGAACAACCTTAGTAGAGAACTATTAGATGTCACTACATACCGAATTTGGTAGCCCTAGGCCCTACAGTTATGGACAAGGAGATTTTTAAAGTTTGCACAAAATACGCTATATATAAGCATATGTTCATTTTTGTGACCCCTGGGGCAGGGTCAAATTTGACCCCAGGGGCATAATTTGAACAAACAAAGTAGAGAACTATTCAATGTCACTACATAGCAAATGTGGTAACACTAGGCCCAATGGTAATGACAAATTTTTTAAAGTTTGCACAAAGTAGGCTTTATGTAAGCATATGTTAAATTTATTGACCCCCGGGGCGGGATAAAATTTGACCCCAAGGGCATAATTTGAACAAATGTGAAAAAGGTCACCCCAAAATTGGACCTGTAGTTTTGGAGAAGAAGTTGTTTAAAAAAAAAATAACGCACGGGTGCACACACGACGGACACAGGACCATGACATAAACCCGAGCAGGGCTCGACATTAAAGGTAGTCCGACTGTCCGGGACAACCAAATTGTTAGTCCGGACAAGTAAATAAAGAATTTGCTAGTCCGACGGGACAAGTGGTCATTATAATTGTATAACTTAGAAAAAATGCCTTTAAAGCCATTATTTCTGTGGAGATATCACTCAACTTTTCCGAGTATATTTTGTATACGTTTAATCGTCGAAGCCCGAGATATTCCGATAGTTCCATGTGATACATGTACTACACTGTACTGTTCACAAGGGAAGCAACCCTTAACATTTTTTTCTTTGCCAAGATAACAAGAATATTCTCCCTTGTAAAGAATATGCATTTTACGACACCGGTACACACCGATCTTACAGACAATTAACGTAGTGACGTCCTCTCTATGTATAGAATGATTTTGTTTTTTTTAAATATCAGTTAAGTACTGTACATATACATCACTTTTAACATTTTCTGTTTTGTGGCAACACACAAGTTTTTGTCAGGTATTATGGCTTTGTATAATGTTTAAAAATCAATAATCTTGAGTTTTCCTGTTATTCTAGTCAGTTCTTTTTGTATTGAAATTGCCTACAATTATGTTTACATGTATTTTGAACAATTCAAGTCGTTATCATTTGAGCATTTTGTATTATTTCATTATTTTGCAAAGTACTGAGCAGAATAAGATATAATGGTCAGGACAAGTTGCTTTTTGGTCAGGACAAGTGAAATTATGGTCTACTTGTCCGACTGGACAAGTGGCTTCAAAAGTTAATGTCGAGCCCTTTGTGCATCTATGCAAGTCTCAAAGCATTGTAGCAAGTGGTATTGATATTGGACAAAACGCATCATTTTGGGCTAAATTCATAGGAAGGACGGATGGAAAAACAGACAGGCCAATATGCCTCCCGGCATCTTCAGAAGATTTGTGTCCTGTTCTGAGAAAACTGGGCAAAATGCTTGTGCGTAAATTGTCATCCCAGATTAGCCTGTGCACTTCGCACAGGCTAATCCGGGACAACACTTTCCGCATATATTGGATTTTTGCTAAGAAGAGACATCATTAAAACGAAAAAATTCCATTAAAGCGGAAATTGTCGTCCCTGATTAGCCTGTGTGGAGTGCACAGGCTAATCTGGGATGACAATTTACACACAAGCATTATGCCCAGTTTTCTCAGAACACGACACATATGTGCATAATTAAGTTTGTACTAAATCTTACATTGAAGCCTGTGTTAGGGTATGGTCTACTCACTGTTGAAGTATTAAGAGTTTCTCCACATTCTGTCTATTCAACACGTCTTGGGTCTGGCCTGACATAACTGACATCCCTGTCCATAGTAAACCTCCTACTGCCCTGCAAAAATAAATAGCTACATAATCCTTTAACATCATAAATCTCCCACAGCTAAGCTGTTGAAAAAAGAGACATACATGTAAGCCTTACATTGTAATCCTCCCACAGCACTGCGATTCAAAGAAGAGACAAGATTTCCATAGTAAACCTCCTGCAGCTTACAACAGAGACATAAGGCTTCAATAGTAAACCCTCAACAACACTGCTATGCAAAATTGGGCAATAATGCTGTCATAAGAAAATGTGCAAAGGTAAGCTAAAAACACAGCAAAATACCATGAGAAACTTTAACTTATGTCATGTGAACCAACATGTATATAGTCATTATACTGTGTTTATTTGCAGGATATAAGTGTAGAAATACACTTAGTTTATCACATAGGGTGTTATTAAATATATGAGCGTCTCACTGGGAAAAGGGGACTTAATGCATGTGCATCATCCCAGATTAGCCTGTGTGCAGTCCGCACGGGCTAATCATGGACAACACTTTCTGCCTTATTTGGATTTTCGCTTAAAAGACACTTCCTTTAAATAAAAAATACCATAAAAGCGGAAACTGTTGTCCCTGATTAGCATGTGTGGACTGCACAGGCTAATTTGGGGCAAAACTTTACATACATGCATAAAATACCTTGTCCCACTTACCCCAGTGCAGATCCTACGAGAGTCCGAGCAAACATTCCACGTATATCCATACCAAGGCTGGACATGAAGCCCACGCCTCCTGTGAAAATATCAGTAAGCAAGCAGTTTTAGCTGAATATGGCAGTTGAGTATGTGCTGGTATTGGCATTATAATCGCATGGAAATATTGTTCAAAATTTTAGTTTGCAATAAAGGAAGCTTACATATTCTAGCGGTAGATGCATTTTTCTTTGGCAAATTTTCTTTTAATAAGATGTCATAAACACAGGAAACAACAAAAAGACCTTTTGTTTTATATAACAAATATTAATGAACTATGAATGAATTATGACTTTAGTGGCCGAGTCTGTCAGTCTCTCACCAATTGATGCAATGAAGGACAGGGGTGTTGTCTTGTTCCAGTAGACCTCCAGTAGCTGCTGTATCACTCTGAAACAAAGTTGACGCTGTTCAATAGAGGGGATGGTGAAAATGTAATAATTTTGTGTAAAGTCTGCAAAAAAGCAACATTCCCCAAAATAATAAAATTCAATAAAAACTCCTATGTTTTGCTGTGTTTTTGCCCTTGCAATCTGCTCTCATAAGATGTTTAAAAATCTAATTTTTAAAAGTTATTTCCCTTGTACTGACAATCAACTTGCCCCAGAATTTGTCTTGTGTTTTTTAAAGTCATATTAAAATTCTGTTTTAACAAACAATCAATTCGCAAACTGTAGAAGCATGATCCATTGAACAGTTTTAGAGAGATTCTGCTTTAGGGGGCATGTGTGTCGTGTTTTGAGAAAACTGGACAAAATTCATGTGCATAAAGTGTCATCCCAGATTAGCCTGTGCAGCCCGCACAGGCTTATCCAGGAAAACACTTTCCGCCTAAACTGGATTTTTGCTAAGAAGAGAAATCATTTAAACGAAAAATTCCATTAAAGCGGAAATTGTCGTCCCTGATTAGCCTGTGCGGACTGCACAGGCTAATCTGGGATGACAATTTACGCACAAGCATAATGCCCAGTTTTCTCAGAACACCACATAATTGGGCTTGTAATCTCAGTAATGTCAGTGTCACAGTTTATTATGCAGCCATTATACACATAATTTATTTCAATACAATAAATTATTTACTTACAACATTGGCAAAAACACTTTAGCCATTTTCCATGTACACTTTATTCCATAGTCCATGGAGGTTTTTACAATATAATTGTAGCGTCTTCTCTGCAAACAATGAAAAAATACTTTCCTTATTCTCATTTATATATAAGGTATTATTTCCATCAGATTGTATTGACAGTGTTCATACATATTACCCATGTATTG
>VMBQ01002143.1:0-92221 GCA_007657795.1 Dreissena rostriformis
GCATTTAACATTATTTTACGAACTTTTTGTGCTGTATCAAAGTTATCTGTACCGGTGTACTGGGCCAATTATTATTTTCAAGATGTGCGAATTTTGTATGATCTTGATTAAAATAAGTTAAACTGTTTGCCTTAATTTGTTGCAAAATTCCCTAGTTGTTGTAACGTGTTTATGAACTTAATCCGTCCAGTCAAAAGTTGTGTTTCATGTGTAACTATAACGGTGTAGCAGTAATGTCAATTAATACACTTATCAATCATAATGTATGAACTTGTTTTACTAAGCTACTTACGCAATTCCTAGACTTACGCACATATTTTAAATTCAGTCTAGTCCCTTCAAATTCTTGCTACATTAAAATTTGGTATGTTTGAAATGAAACTCATAATATAATGTTACACTATTAGTTTGTCTCAATCTAAAATAAATGAAATTCAATAATTTTAAAATATGTACGTAAGTCTAAGATTTGCGTAAGTTGCTTAGTAAAACGGTACCCTGGGTTTATGCTGCTGTTAAGTGAACAAACCAACAGGATATTGTAGTTATTCGGAAATCTGTCTTGAAGGAACTACAGTTTGTATTTGAAAGTCTGTCTGGATGGAAATCAAGTTTTAATTGTTAATTTTTCGGGAGGGAACTACAGTTTTTATTTGAAAATATTTTTAAGATACAATTCAAGCTTAAAACAGTCGTTTTTTTAAGGCAAAAGTTCATTATTAAAAGTTATGAAGTGTCTGTATGGAGAAATTATATTGCAGACATGTGATTATATGTATATACATTTTCCTTAAGGATAACACAAATACACTCGTTGTAAACATATTCTTAGGTTCTTTGCTCGCCAACAGTTATGTCAATCAGCGGTTTAGCCCAAATGATATTTATTACGTGTTACTGTTTTGATAGATACATGGCAGAACGTCTCATATAAACTACATTGTTTCCCCATGAAGTGCGTAAATGAAATGTCTTATATTTGCTGAACTCCGATTTAATTGAAATACTTCTTAAAAACCTTTACAGTACATGAAGATGCATAGTAAAGAAATTGTCAGCAGGGAGGTAATTACTGTAATCCTCGCTAAATGGCTAGTTTTCTCCCTTTAAATATGAACACAATGAAGTATCGAAACTGATTGCAAGTGTTTTTCTAACCCACTGCTTTTATAATATTGAGCTATTTTTACCAGTAACATCATTGGATTTTCAGAAAATAGACTGCATGTTGCCTGATGTACAAAAACGACTGAGATCAATAATCTCAACAGTATTCCTCGTTCAATAACCAGCGTTCTCACGCTAAATATGAACACAATGAAGTATCAAAACTAAAACTGATTTTCCTCCCCCACTTCTTTCATACTATTGAGCTATTTTAACCAATAAGATCGTTGGGTTTTCCTAGAGTATACTGCGTGGTGTCTTATGTAATTAACGACCGAGGTCAATAACCTTAACCCATTTATGCCTAGCGTCTAGAAAAAAAGGCATTTGCAAACAGCGTAGACCCAGATGAGACGCCGCATGAGTCGCACGCTCGAACCCCGCTCAATCCTTACCTAATAACTCGGGCTCATCTTTCGCACGAGACGTTAAACGTAAGTGCAGAGTACTAGGAGATTCACACCGAATACGAAAGGATCCAGTGCGTCTTTGAAACGGGGGTCTCCTGTATCTCGCAATGCCCCCGCAAACCAATTTACAAATCTTTTGGGGGCGATGACCATATCGGAAAATCCCGGTGCCCTCGATAACAATATACTGAACAGTGAACACCATCGGCCTACTCATTTTCAAATTCCAACCATTTATCCCTTATTTCAAAAATCAAAGAACTTTACAAACGCGTGGGAGAAATAACTACCTACCCATGCGCACTAACTTCCGCGTCGTTTATGAGTAACTTTCATTAAAAGTTATGTAATTAAGCGCTTGTAACGCTTATCGAACTAATAACATGTTATATTTTTTGTCGTTGACATTGCATGCTGAAACAGTGTGTTGCGCGTATGAACCTGATTTTCGGCACAAGGTCAAAGCCTCACTTGAACGTCAAAGGTTGAAGTATATGAGTTTAAGTCATAGATCCTGCATTGAACACAATTTGTCTTTTGCATGCAAGGAATTTTAAATTACAAGGCTTATCTGTTAATGAGGGTTTGTCGCGCACAATAACCTGAATCACTGTCGTCGTCGGCGGCGTCTGCGTCGTTGGCGCAGTCTAAAAACTAATTTAGTTTTTAAATGAGCCTCGCTCTGTGAAAAGGGGGTTTAATTCATTTTCGTTAAGTGTCGTCCCAGATTTGCCTGTGCAGTCCGCACAGGATAACATGAGACGTCATTTCCCGCATGTATTGTATTTTGAGTTTAAAGGAATACTCTTCTTGACGAAAACCCAGTTTAGGCGGCCAGTTTCGTCCCTGATTAGCCTGTGCGGACTGCACAGGCTAATCTGGGACGAAACTTTACGCACATGTTTTTAACCCCGTGATCTCAGAGCGTGACTCAAATGCAGTAGTATCGAGATTGGTTTATGAAACTTTACAAATATATATATACATTAAATGAAGATCTCGCTTTGGATTGAAAAAGGAGTGAGTAGAATCAAGTCGGTGAGTAGAAAAATAGAAAATGCTTTCCGCTCAATGATTTGAGAATATATTAAGATGTTTTGCTGAAAATATCCTTTATGAAATCCTTACTTTAGATTGCACGTGGATTGGTCAAGGTCAAGGTCATCGTTACTTAAACATAATCTGGGTTTAATGACTCAATCACTGAGTGAAGCATGGTAACGTAATAGCAAGGCCATCAACGGAAATGCATACGTGGAGTAAACGGTCAAGGTCGATGTTCCTAAAATAGAAATACGGTTTCCGCTTAGTAACTTGAACATGAATTGAGGTATTGATGCGAATCCTAATATAAAGATAACTTATGTGGAGACTTATCCTTGGATGGAAAAAGTGGGATTGGTGGTGTCAATGTCATCTTTACTTAAAATAGAAAAAAAACTGTGTTCAAGCCAACCACCAACATTGGGTGTACTTGAAACATTGCATTTACATGTTCTATCAATCACGCTGCAACTCTATTTCAGCAACTTTTCAACATGCTTTTTAGACCATTACATAAAATAACTTTTCCTATAAAGGATGCGCTTCATATCACAAGAATTCGAAGAAAGCGCAGCGCGGCCTTAATCCATATATAATATGATGTACATTTAACAGGGCACATAATACAAATTATAGGCACACGAATGGCACGTGCTTGAATGTATCATTTCATCTTATCTTGCTCGCAACAACATGCTAGAATTCTCCAAAATAATTGTTTGTCATTTATGTGACATAATAAAAAGTACACAGTATTTACATGGCTCTTAAGGCTCGATCGATTGGTGTTTTCCCATGAAAGGAACTGCATACCGTTAATTCAGGATATCAACCAGAGGTCCGGATGTAAACATGTAATGCTTCCGCCTAGTCATATGATGTCTTTTAAGTGGAAATGTGGGCGTGTCATAAACTGCATATCCAGTGAACGGGCGCATACCAAGTGGCACTTAAAACCGATAGCAATCTTCACCACTTGAACGCACTATGGTGGCAACGACGAATGAGTTAAGAAGGGGGATAAACCCTTTTGGCAATCAGTGGCCCATGTAAACATATTGTCACATGAAAATGCAAGAGCGGATTATTTGCGTTAAGTGTTCCATATTTATCACAACACTAGCCTGAAATGTATTATTTCAAGGTCATTTCCGTGCAATTCATTTCGCTCAATGTCTATATATCTTGATAACATCTGCAGGAGAATATTTCAGATGTCGAGTTACAGTTTATAAATTATATAGCATTATTAAAATAAATTGCAGATTTAATTGCCATCAACATTGCGTACATTGTTGTGTAGCCGAAGAATGCACGTTGTAGATTATATGTTATAACATCTCAGGGAAAGGTATTAACATCAATACATATGTGATAACAACTGTTATTGTCTGTAGGAGTGTTTTGCTTTAAAACAGTTTTTTTTTCTTCACAAAAATGCTTACTTAATAATGTATGTTGCACCATGTGTCCGATATGGGCACTTGTAATACTTACATCAGCTGATGTGTTTTTATACTCAGTGATTTATAACGATATGACTGAAAGTGAAACTTAATAAATATCGACTCAACAATACCCGAGTGGTATTTTAATTGCCTCTTCATCCTCCGCTATAGATTACAATAAATTATACGAAACTATTACTATGGTTTAATAAGGGTGAACGACCTATTTTCTACATAAACGTGGAGCGTTACCATGTGCGTTTTAGTCTGTGCTATAAATACATCCACATAATGCAGGTGGTGAGAAGGATGGAGTCAATGCAGAATAAATTAAAAATGTATTGTCCTCACTACCAACATTTTCTGCAACGGCTGATGACTAGGTTAAATGCTGTCTTTAAGGGACTTGTTCACAGATTTTTGCATGTTTTGAAGTTTGTCATTAAATGCTTCAACTTGATAAATGTTAACATCGGAACTAACGAGATCCAATATAAAACAAAAAATTATTTGAAGAAAGAGAGACAAAAAGTAAGCCACACCTGGGCTCGAACCATTGACCCTTGGAGTAATATTCAATAATCATCGTAGTGTCACAAAATATTCGATAACAACAGAACTTTCCAAATTATTCAATCGTTTCGCGTTTGTTACGCTTTATAATTTTTATGGTTTTTAAATCGTCATAAGATGCATATAATGGATATTTTAGAGCAGGGTAAATGTTCAGTATAACTGTAACCTTGCAAAAAAAAACATAACAACATAGAACATTTGCAAATCTGACACATTTTTGTCAATTTTGTCAATTTATCAAAACGTGAACAAGTCCCTGTAGGCCTGTAGGCAATTTGACAATTTGAAACGTTTTAAGCGTATATCTTGAGAGAACAACGTAAGCTGAAACACCATACGACCAATAATTTAATTGGAAATACAACGTCCTCATTGGGGTGTCAATTATGTAAACTGAGCCTTCGACATGTAAATATTGACATTTATGAACACAGTCATGATAAGCAATACACAGTCATGATAAGCAATACACAGTCATGATAAGCAATACACAGTCATGATAAGCAATACACAGTCATGATACGCATACACAGTCATGATGAAAATAATGATGATTCACAAAACATGTATGATAATAATAAAATGTCATATGCAGACTACAAAAATAATACGTTGGATTTAACTTTTATGCAGTTTCTAAACAACTGCGAAAGAAATTGTTATTTAAACAAGACTATTGCCAAGCAATAAAAGTCCCCTACCGGTAGCCATTTTCACCATTTTCAGCAATATTTCTAGTCTATTTGTTGCCAAAGCAACCCTAATTCTTGACGTAGGAACAAAATGAAATGACGTGCATAATCTCCATATTGCCATCTGTCCATGTTTCAAGTTTCATGAACAAATATGAAGAACTTTTAAAGTTATCGCATAATCCAGAAAAGTGTGACAGACTGACTGACTGACAGAGCGCAAACCACGAGTCCCTCCGGTTTCACCGGTAGGGGACTATTAAGAATATTTTCTTTGAAAATTATCGAATTTATTCATATTTACATGTACTAGTATCAAGGTTTTGCTTGAATTTTGAAGAATAACCAGAGTTTATAGGTTTTCCACGTAATTTAACAAACTGCTCATTATGTAAAAAACATGACGCAACGTTATTGGAAACATTTGCATTTTTTAAATCTTTCCCTATTAATAATAATACTGGGAAATAAAAAATACGTCGACCAAAAACTATTTATTTAATACGGAAATAACAGTGTATCAAAAATGAGTATACTCACCGAGTGGTAATATATTATGAGTATTAACAAAAGTTCGAGTATACTAATAACGTACATAAGTTGTTCAAAATAATATTATTATCACCGTGTACAAAAGCTTAGCAACAGCATAAATATCACATGATATAATATAGCTAAGTAACATCACACACCACGTATATGACCCACAAAGAACACTTACATATGGTAACAAGTTTATTGTCTAATCCATGACATGTACAATATATACAGATAAAATACAATGACAAACATGTATGGCCAATCTTTACAGATTTGCAATAGACATTTTAAAATTATATAACAAATTAAAATAAATAAATAATAAACTATTCTTATCATAGTTGATTTCTATGTTACATCATAATACTAATAATAAAAAAATAAAAAAAATAAAAAGATGAAATAAAATATAAGACCAGATTGCCATTGCCAACCTTTGAATACCAAACACCAGATAGAATTAGATCCTAAGTGGACTGGTTGGTAATGACTTTCTGTATTAAAGTTAAAATTTATGTTCAGATAAGAAACATTACATTATTTATAGTGATCAAATATATTTCTTTTGAGACAAGAAGCAGTAAATATTCATAATGGCTGATGACTAGGTACATAAACGAAATTGAACTAATTCAATACATATGGTTATATCGTCGACCAAAGCCGGTAATTTGCACCAACAAGAAAAAATTGAGATCTCGCTGAAAACAAAAAAGAGGAAACAAGCAAAAAAATTTTAAAGTACGTTAGTACATTCTCTTTTTTTATATCCTAACCAAAACTGGCATATATACTAGAAATACAGAGATTTCAGTCGCAGACTTAACTGTTCAATATAATATCAGAATGTAAGGCAAAAGTTGACATAGCTTCATAGATTATTGAGACGATCATCAATATAAAATACAGTAAGAAGTGAACTTAAGGATACAAAATGTGATCTTTCAAACGCATGCTTGATGTCCGTGTAATTTGAAATTGCAAGCCACACAAAATGTACTCCTCCAGTTGGAGTATGCATTTATGCAATTTAGCTCAGCGCAGCATCAGACAATGGAACAAATAACGGTGTATGTATATTTAGCATATTTTCAAGCACATCACAAACACCAATTAAAAAGAAACGGATGTTCCAACAAAAACGCCAGAGAGCATGTCGCATCGCTTGATATATTGTACAATTACAGTCCGGACACGCATAATGATTGACATATTAGACATTTGACGTGTAAGCTTGCCCTTGAATAATGAGCTAAGCTCATATATTTGTTACGCTTAACACACCTTCTCGACAAGGCACGATTACGATTTGTGGCAAGTTATTTTTAAATTGTGTCTTATATGACGAAGTTAAACGATGGGCAAACAGAATTATGCCAAACGTAACCTTTAGGGTTGAGCTAGGTATAGCACGTGACTCGGCGTCTCTACACAATGATCATACTAACTTGAGGACTGGTAAATGCTTAATGATCCCCACCATGTGGAGGCAAGATACATGTCGATTAACCACTCTTTATGGATCAAACGAAAATTTTGTAGTGGTTGGATTATAAAAACAAATGGTTCATTTGGCTGATTTTAGATCCATATATCTACGTAAACTCAACGCGACAGATTTTACAATGCACTGTTATACTTAAACTAAACTAGAATTAGGTCTAGTTAGCGTATGCGAAATTTATTCACCTGAAACGTATTTCCCAGTTTCAAAATAAATTTACAATGTCTTTGTTTGAAAACATTAGGTATGAATGGAATATCGCTGGGTTGTCAAAAGTGTGCAGCAAGAATCGAACCCGGGACCTCGCGCATCAAAGTCGTGCAAACCGAACCGCATACACAGCTAGTCAACGATCCCGCTTAAGTTCGGGTCCGTGACATGTTCTCCTGTAAAGCTGAAATTCGTCCGCGAATTCGAGTCACAAGGAACCGTGTATAACTGATACTGACAACCCAACGGGCATGTTCTATGGAGAACAACAAGTGCCACGGTCCCACGTTGGGTGCCATTATCGCCGGGTGTTTAACCGTGTGCAACCAGTTCGAAACTCGAACCCGGAACCTCCCGCTCTTAAGGCAAATGATGTACCGATACAAAATAACCAGTAACTCGGCTAATCACCAATCCCGCTTAAGTTCGGTACCGTGACAGGAATATACATTGTGTGAACAATGTATACACGTATAGATACTCCAGAGGCACACATACTTAATGCGAAAAAAATACATTTTAGTTGGTAAGATGTTCATTGGAAACGGTGTAGGTAAATGTTTACATTTAATTAATAGGTTTGGATTCTGCTTTAATAACTACAATACTTATACATAACTTAAAATTACTAAATCAAATTATTTACGTGCAAAACAAGAGAACAAATAAACGATACGAGATCATACAATGAGTATATGCATATGGTCAAATTATTAAGAGTATTTACATCGAAAGTATATTATTGCATCAAAATCAATAACGACCTTGTAAAAAAATATAATACAATAATACAATAATAAAATATTTACATTTGTAAATAATTAGCATTCTGAATAATATGTGGGAACAAAATGGCAAAATTGTACATATGCACATGCAGGTAGACCATGCAGGTTCGTGTCCTCTGCTATTTGATTCTACGAATGCACATATAAAAGAGAACACCATTCCAGATTTTGGCCATGTTCACCGCTTACAAATACATAATGATAAGGGCCCTGTATACTGATTTGACATCAGTGGACAAAATAGGTTAAGAAATGTCAGTTACTCAGAGTCACCGAATAAGAATTTGTCAACTAATACCCAACACCGAAGTTATGTTTCGCAACCGGTTCATTTAGCTTGTTTTAAACGCAATCTCGTAATGTGTCCCTAATTTCATACAAAATGAATAATCAAGTTTGGTATGTGTAACATCTCTGATTAAGCAAGATGCAAAGTTGTTATGTGACAGCTGCCTCAAACGTTCACGTGGAAATCAATTACTTAACTTATTCATACACGTTATCGTTAATACTGTGGTGCAATCTCCTTTACGTCAGGGGAACCTATGCCGCTGTCCGTCGACCCCTGTGTTCTGAGTACCGGAACTTTTATAGCTCCCAAGTCATTTGTTACACGAGGCACTGCATACGTAGCGCTCAGTTCACCACTTGTTTCACTAGGTTGGGCATTATAATCATTCAGTGCCAATGGTCCAGCAGATTGCAGAGATAATACTTCAGCTCTAACCATTGACGCGTTTTGCAATGATTCGTTTGTCTTATGACCTACCTCAATCATAGGTACACCTGGAATTGCGATAGCTAATTCACATAATCCATACACTTCATTCCCATGGTTTCTACTTTCTGTACCTTGCTTTTTAATATGTTCTTTTGGCACCAGCTGTATTGAATGGTCCTTCATTTCACTTCTATCTGGTTTAGAAAGTGTATGAAAACTGTTCTGTGGGCTTTCTGTTTCACTTTCCAGCTTAGCATACACAACGTCATTGGAGGAATTAGACTCGTATACCTCTTTTGGTCTCGTTTCACTGTAAGTAATCTGCTGAAACTCTAATCCATTACCATTGTCTGCATATCTTACACTATTTTTAGGTTTGGCCTTGCTAGTATTTACACCTGGGACCAAACTGAGCGAAGACAGTCCCTGTCGATAAAAGGGTATTTTAGAATATGCAACTATTGGAATGTATTACAGAAATATAGTATATACGTATGTACATATTTACTTATATTTTATAGTCGTGCGCATTGGACAACATGATGTAAACAATAAATAATTTAAAAGAAATATAAAATGACAAAAACGGGTTATAAATCTCACACATATACCATAAATTCTGCGTCGCTAAATTGAACATGTATTTAGTATCACGTACCTTATGCATACTACTTTGGTCCTCTTCCTTCGGCAATTCTTCATCGGCCCCATCGCCATTTTGCCTAACGTACTCTTCAGGTGTCTCTGCGCATTCCCGAGATCCTCCAAGTGCACCCCTGTCGCCTAGTCCCTATAAGAATTTTCTTCAAATACATAAACGTAAACACGCAATTGTAAAGCATGACAACACGGAAAATCAAAAGTAATCGGTTACTTCTAAAATAATACAGGGATCTCACGAAAACATAAGTTTCCAAAATGATATTAATATATTTTTTTTTTTGCTTGACTGGTTGTAACGGGACATTCTGCCTTATAACAGCTTCGAGTGTTACTCATCACAAAGCCGTGCTATATCTTTAACAAAGCGATGTACACGCACAAACACACATCACGAGCTAACAATGTGGTATTTAAGAAACAAGCTATTTAACAACCTTATTTTGCATGTGCATTGCCAGTTGAAAAACAACACATTTTATATGACATAGAATAGCCACATGAATACGGTTTCAAGACAGTTTCAATGTCCGTGTCTTTGTATTAAATAATACGAAAGAATACAAGTTATATAGGAACAGTGTTTTCTGTTTGGACGAGTTATTTAAATAGTTCACGACACCATATGTAGATCAAGAGAAATATTTGCCGATTTCAATCAAACTTATGAAAGCCACACAAAACTTGAAGGAATCGATTGTCATTCAATCAACATCATAGTTTTATTTATTCACACAAACACTATTCAGAGTCCATTGTTATATACACATATATTTAAGAAAGCAGACAATGCTATTATTCAATAACAAAAGCTGTAGAGTAAAAAGTGGACGAAAAGCTATGAATCAGTGTGAAAAAAGTTATTTGACACAATTTTAAAACAATACCGATTTAAGTTATAATGAAAGTGGACCATCCATCTTAAATTATATCGATAGAACAGTCATCATATGTTGGTTATATTTTAGAGAATTTATTTTTTCAAATAGATACATTTAAAAAAAATATCCTTACAAAACAGTGTTTGCTGAACATTTAGAACATTTGTTTTGTATATGATTTGGGCATTGTTTTCAAGTGTCAAGATATGGATCCTCAGGATAATTGTCTTCAAATACAATTAGGAAGGTAAATCAGTTGTTTTTTATTAATGAAATCCTTAACGACTATGAAATCCCTATCTTGTTTTGCAAACTATAAACAGTTCCAACATATTTTTCCATTTAAACCACGTCACACAGCAAACAAAGATATAACTGGAAACCCAATTTGGGTTTCCGCATCTGACGCATTTTTTTACTGACCACGTCGACACAATAAAGCGCATTAAAACGAAATCCGACTCCATGGCTCTAAAATGTGCTTTGTATTCAAGGTTATCGCTTTGAAACTATGATAAGGCGATTTATATTTTGTGTATCCGACAGACAAAATCAATCTGTTTGCTAACTCATTAAAACAAATGATTAAAACATGTTTTTACCATTTCTTCCAAAATCTCGCTTAAAGAATCGTCTTCGTCAGAGTCTTCTTCTGGTTTTTCTTCTTCTAAAATATAGATTGTTCATTTTCATTTTAATTTTCTTAAAAAGAAGAAGACATTCTATGTCAAAACATATACATGCAGGCAGGTAACTGAATACGGTATTTTTATTCAAGTTAGATTGCGTCTTTTTGTATGCAAACATATAGTACCTGCATGTTTTCTTAATATTTTAGTTTGTGCTTTGTTTGTAACATCCCTATTATTCGTCTTTATGTTTCCGTGGATTTTATAAAATGAATAGATAACATAGTTTTATTTTTATAACATTCAACGTTGATGTCGCGAATATTTATACTTTTTTATAACATTCAATATGGGTGTGGCCAATATTCACAATTATTTTATAACATTAAACGTGGATATGCCAATATGCATAATTATTTTAAAGAATTAAACGTGGATTTGTAAAACATAAAACGTGGGTTCGCGAATATTCATACTTGTGTTATAACATTTAATATGGATGTGGCCAATATTCGTACTTATTTTATAACATTAAACGTGGATAGGCCAATATGAATAATTATTTCAAAGAATTAAACGTGGATTTGTAAAACATACAACGTGGGTTCGCGAATATTCATACTTTTATTTATAACATTCAATATGGATGTGGCCAATATTCGTACTTATTTTATAACATTTAACGTGCAGATAGCCAATATTCATAGTTATTGTTTCACATTCATCTTACGGGTTGGCCAATATTCATACTTATTTCATAACGTTCAACGTGGGGGTCGCTTACAGTCATATCCATTACAAAACATTTTAAAAAATTGGTCGCTAAAATTCATACTTATTTTATTACGTTCACATGGGGGGGGGGGGNTGGAGGGGGGACGTCAATTTTGATGTTTACAGGTAAGAGGGTAAAGCCAAGAGACTCGTATCTATTACAACGTTTGCGTAAAGAAAATTTAAGAACGTTGAACGTACCGTGTACTGGTTTGGTTTGGACGAGAGTCTGAAGATATGTCTCCAGATCTTTCTGGTTCATCTCATCTGTGATTTTAAATGGCAACTCAAGCCTTTTGAGGTGGTCTCTTGACATGTCGAGCTTGTAATCTTCCATTTGTTCTATTTGTTCTGTGTTTACACATTCTGGAACATAATAATATATTAAAGAAATAAATATAGACGTCCAAGTAAACTGAACCATTTACTTTTACAGTTAAATGTTAGCCAATTTTCTTGTGCATGTGGGCTACTATTTCTTTCAAGACCTAGTTTAAGCCTTCTTTATCCCCCACCCACCAACCACCACCAACATGGTCTGTGCACTACATCAATTTGTACTAGCACCACCCCCTGTGGTCACATTGGAGCGACTTTTATCAGCAGTGATCACATACACGGATACAGTAGAAAATGTGAGTAAACCACTGATAAGTCGGCTAAGTGAAACACAAATATGGATAAAGATATTTTGTGCTGGATCTATGCACCGAGTAGAATACCGCCTGAAAGGGCCAGACATTCCTTTCATCGATCTTTTCGCAGTCAACCTAGTATAAACAGATATAAAAGAATTATAATAGAAGTATGTGTACCTTCTGCCCTCCTTGTGTCTAAGGCAATCTTGCATTCTTTGAACACCGATGGCAGAACCAGATCCTTCTCTTTGGCCAGAATAAAACTTGTCAACAACGGTCGTAGGACGGATTTCTTGAACATTGCAGAGGATACTAGAACAATAATTTACACCATCACTGATAATAAATGTGGCTATTAAATGAAGCTTTGGCCCATAATACCACATTGAATTGCAATATATGCAAAAAAATACTGTATTTCTAACATATTTTACAAAGATTATGCAACCCATTACCAGTTAAAGCTTGCTTGTAATAATTGTATAAACACAAACACCAATATAGGACGATTTAAAACATGTATGATAAAACCGCATTTACAGTATAGTTATTCTTCAAGCATCTAATAATTATTTCAATTGGCGGATCATACCATCGGAATCACCATTGCATGATTGTGCTTCGTTTTCAGTGACTTCTCGCGATTTGTTCTTGATGAGATTTGACAAGAAAACTTTAACTTCTTCCTTTTGTTCTTGATCACGGATTGGTTTAGTCATCGCATCTGTAATGGATCAAACAAGTGGTAACGACATTGGACTGCAAGTTGATATTGATGATTATTTGTTTATTTCTTGAGTTGGGGTTTTTTACCGTTTTCAAAAGTATTTCAGGCATATCTTCGGCAGTCAGTTAAACAATTCACACTTGCGCTGGATTAGCTGGTTTACAATAAATAAGTGCACATACTTATGCCAGTAACTGACATATCTACGGCGGTCAGTAAAACAATTCACACTTTTGCTGGACAAGCTGGTTTACCATTACTAAGTGCTTATACTTATGCAAGTAACTGATATATCTACGGCGGTCAGTTAAACAATTCACACTTTTGCTGGACAAGCTGGTTTACCATTACTAAGTGCTTATACTTATGCCAGTAACTGACAACTGCTTATATTGAATCAGAGTTAGGGCTTAGGGTGAGGGGATGACCGTAAAGAGGATTACATGACACTATTCAACACAAGCTATGTGGCCAGACCGGGGATCAAACCCGCGATATTGAGGATCAGGCAAATGATGTGTATATAGTATATGACCTAATAATCAAGATTTTATCAGTTAGTCATGATTATTATTATGCGTTTAATATACAGAGTATCGAATATTGTTGTTTAATATAGCTCAATCCGCTTAAGTGTTCAATGCAATATAAGCATTTCAGCATTTCGTACATTTAAAAGAATTCACAAGATATTCTTGAATTAAAACAATAACAAAGGCACTGTTTGTCTGATACATGTATTTGCATTTTCTTATTACTGGTATTACTGTCAATAACAAGAAAGGTAGTGTTTACATAAATAACAATTACACAATTTCCATTGGCTATATCAAGTGCCCACTTAAATATGACTCTTTTGTTTATATTCTGGATACATATCAAGGCTCAAGAAGATACGATATTCACAACACAAAAACCACATACGACACATTGATCTTAATCATGTGATTTTACAGAGCTGTTAAAACCGCAAAAGTATTGTAACGAATCAGTCATCGTAAAAATGCATACAATTTATTAAATTTTTAAAGCGAATATTGGCCAGGTAGTACACACAAATTTAACTGTTCCTTTTTGTAAGTTTGTTATGTGATTTGCAAACATATAATAATTTAGTAATTTGACAATGGTATTACCAACGTTGAGAGTATCGAAAAGTCTGTAGTAATATTGTACAGTCGCAACCACGCTTTTTTTCCTATGGTTTTACGGTTTCAGCTAAACTGTATTCTATGTAGTTTTATTAATGACCCGTTTCCCGTTTTAAATTGTTTGCAAACATGTGCGATTTAAAGAACATAGTTTCATTTTACAACAAATATTTGATTTTCCAAGATTTTTCAAACAGTTTCGTTTTTTTTTAATGCATGAAGTTGTAACTTGTCTTTGCCGTAATAGGTGCACAAGAATCAGATCAAACGAACCGAATTTTATTTATGTTCATTTGCTTTATTGTAGCTTTTGGAATGTGATCCTTAACTTTGACGAGCAAACACACATGCATTTGAAATTAGATGCATGGAGTAAATGTTTTCGAGCGGCATATAGTCTAGACATTTTTTGAATAGTTTGTTAAGACCTTTGGCTGATTCGGTACATTCATATTTAAGGACAATTACATTATGAGTTATGAATAATGCATTATAACTCTAAGTTATTTTATATTTTGTTAATTGTCGGGACCTAAATTTGTCATTATAGTTATAATAATTGATAGCGTCTTGCATTTTTTACGCCACATTTTACACACACAATGTCTTCAAAGTTTCGTTTTAAGCCATAAAATACCTCTATAGTATCTCTACATCGCTAATTATAATTTATAACATGATTTATTGCATATCGGCCGTTGATTACCTCGGATAAATGGCCATATGTTAAATAAAATGCTATGCGGAACGGCGACTGGTTATAAACAACAGGGGAGATGCAATTTTGCAATACCATAGAAGGCCGAATCAATATCCACCCTATTGCCGACGCCCTTGCTTTGGGGCGTTTTCAAATGCGGTTGTTGGCGATGTGCCAATTGCATTTTGCTGCTCATAAATATGAGGGCAGCTATTGTCTCATGATTAAATTCCATCGAAGTTCTATACAAAATTGCTGTTACGAATCGAGTCTAGTAAACACCCAATAATTAAATATTACTCTTAAACATACTCTAACACAGCTTTTATGAAGTGATATAATAAAACAAAACGTGTCATAAAGATATGATCAAGTATAACCAGAATCTGATAATTATCAAAGAATTAACCCATTTATGCCTAGTGGACTCTCCCATCCTTCTAAATTGGATCAATTTATTTCCAAAATTAGGGATGTATAGTATATTTATTTCTATATTTAGAATATTTCTTACAGAAATTCCTTTAAGCAAACAGCGCAGACCCTGATGAGACGCCGCCTCATCTGGGTCTACGCTGTTTGCCAAGACCCTTTTTTAGACGCTAGGCATAAATGGGTTAACATCCATACCATACTAAGACTTTTTATTTATACCATAAGACCGTGGCCTTAAAAGTTAATACAAATCTGTTTATGTCCTCGGATAAGCGATGCCATAGATATACATGTAATAACATTGCTTGGTCTATTGAAACTGTTGTTATGATATCATGGGTACTCTGTGCTAGTCGCTTATATTATATTTGTTCTAATTGTGTGTGCCCATTCAGCCAATCAAGCATTTTGTTGCTGTCTTGTTATTGAAAGAGAAAGCAGGATATTTCTGAGTTAGCTAGGTGTTTAGAAAATTGCATTTGAACAAATCAGACCTTTCATTGATTGTTTCGCCGTGCAGTGTCAGTGTACTTACTAGCATGTAAAACTTTATGTGATCAAGATGACAATCTTTTGTTGGCAATAGGTTTTTCATTTTTCATTGGGAAGACCGTGCTCTTGAGTAGCATTGTCAAACGCTATTGGATTCGGCTAATCAGGAAGAAAGACCATTGCATTTTACTATGTCAGTAAATGCCAATGTGATATAACCAAGAATATCATTAAGAGAGTTTTACCATTCACTATTAGCAATTCGGTGGTTTAACTTAATTGGCTCATAACAGATATATAACAGTTTTGATATCCAACGATACATGAGACCATAATCGGACCGGGTACCTCAGTTGGTTGAGCGCTGAACTACAAATCTGAGGATCGCGGTTTCGTTCCAACATAACTTGTGTTGGGTCTGGTTATAAAAACCTTTCTAGTGCCATTATTCGCCTATCTATTATTCAAAAAAGGCAGTTGTCAGTTGTCTGGCTTAAGTATTCGTACTAAGTACTGGTGAACCAGCTAACCCACGAACAGTTTGACCGCCGTGACATGACTTAAATACTAATGTAAATAGAGAACAATCCAAGTTAACTTGATACACAACTATTTATCGATCCATACACATAGGTAGCAAATAAACTGGACAATTCAGGTCGTATGCGGCAATTGAAATGGTCCAAATGATTGCAACACAATAAACAAGATCCGTGTTTATAACAAGTTTACTATCCGATATTGAAACAACGGCACACGCATCACAGCAATAATAGGAATTTATTCAAACATGTACGTACTTGCATTTGTGACAATTATATTTTGAAAGAAGATGAATTATGATTGACTTCTTCTGTTTGATATTTTAAGTTCATGAATACAACTAGGATACATATGAATAATTGAATGTTATACATCACTATGTATACGTATACACTCGGTACATCTTAAACATGTTTTCCACTTGACAAACGGCATGATGCAAATACAACTCAATAACATCTGGGTTGATGTATATCGCATTTTTACACCTAATTAAGAATGCAAACATATGATGGAACACCCGCGAGAGCTTGACTTGAAATAAAATGAAAAGATTTGCATGCAGATTTCATTTATCGCACTTAATGTATGTATGTAAGTACAGGTCCTGTGAGTTTTCAACGATCTAATCGTTACAATAGGACACTACAAATCAGTTGCTGCTACATTAATATTTTTTTTGATACTGTGATTGTTAAAAGTTACGATCAAGTTTATGTTCATACGCGCACACACGCTCTTTGTCTTACACCGACACACCCATTTGAAGTTTTTAAAACTTACGTACCAAGACGATCAGAAACTGCATAGTTTGACGGACTGAGGACATCCAATCTTTCTATAATCATCAGCTCCAGCAGTTCGCATGGTGTGAAAAGCCCACCGTTTTCTGAGAGAATGCTTCCTAAAAGAAGATTAAAGTGGCAATATCAATAAGAAAAATGCAATATAGTGACAAACAGTAGGGAATTGGATTTTGAAATTGATTGTTTTTATGTGCACCGCATTCTTTACACGATGTACCAAGCAATCAACTTACTGGGGAGGGGGGCTGTCTTCTCATAAGAATGCATTGCATTATTAGATCCGCGTTGTTACTAGACATGTGAAACTTAAATTCTCAACACGGATGCTCTTTATTACATTGCTGTACCTATGGAATTTCCATGTCAAAGATTGTATTGATATTGCAACATTAAATTTATTTTTTTCTAAATATATAAAACTATACATACAACATAATATATTGTGAATACACCAGTTCCGTGTCCATAGCATTATATGTTCATATTTATATGATAAATACAAGTTAAATCTCCATATGCTCGCTTGCATGGTGACATGGCGATTACATATTACGAGTGTTCAAACAAATAAGCATCATGAAATGAACTTTAAGCAAGTTTACTTCAGTTAGTGAAGATACGATTAACAATGTTCCACTCATTAGTTTCCTGATTTAAGTGAGCACATCACTTGATGTTTCAAAAGTTGTTGACATTTGCAGCCTATTCACGGCAATAATATAGAAAGTCCTTGAGCACAAGTGCTTCACATGGTGCAAAGTAAAATGTATACAAGAGCTTGAATATACACATTTGTCGAGTTACTAGAGGCATGCATTCAGAGATAATCTTTTCTTTTCCATATGTATTAATTCGTGTCGAATGTTAATTAGAAAGATCCAGTATAATTAATACGTTAATGATATTTAAAGTTATTTGCTTGTTGTTGTTTTATGTTTACTACCTTAAATGTATCAACTATAAATTGTGTTAAAACTGTACTGGCTAAAGAAGCATCTTTTCCTTTTTATAAGTTTTTCACTGGAAAACAACAGCTTGCACATGAGTTTAATAGGGAACTTACACAAGAAAAATAACCCCAAAACGCGTGTGATACTTGTTGTAAATAGCAATGCAAACATTCTTGCTACGCAGATGAAACTCAAGTAATGATGGTTATGCATTTTGTTTTCGCTAATCAAACATCGAATTACAAACGTCGCCTGCACCAAAGCGAAACAAATGCTTCTGAGAAAAACATGCAGATATCACAAGCAAAAAAGGTATATCGTATATACTTTAACAACAAAAGGACTTTGCTCAACTATGTTTCTGTGCCAATAAATTATACGTTACTATTTATTACATGCTGTTTGATGTGTTTGCACGGTTGGTAATGGTCAATATTCAATTGGTATTTGCTTTTTATTTATCTACATGTGAAACTTGAGCTTATCAATTGCTACTTATAACTTGTAGGCTAAATACAATAACACGCAATTAGTAATAGTCTTCATTATTATACCCATTTCTGTTGTTCTTGTCGAAATTTTATTCATACCTTTGTTATATAAATTATTATCTAAATTTGAATCCCCATATATATGCAACAGTTACTGGTGGCAATGAAACCATTTTTGATAGTTTAAATTCCCTAAAAAAACAATATTCGCGCAATTATGTTTGGCTTTGCATTATCCCACTGCATACTTATTTGCATTTTCGACATAAACACCAGAACTGAAGATAATAATGAGCACTATTTCTAATTGCGTGTTATTTTTATTCAGCCTAAATAAGCTATAAATAGGAATTAATAAGCTCAGGGTCGCATGTTCCAAGAATCGAATGTCCTCGATTGATTTTGTAGCGGGGACCGAACTAGGTCAAAAGTGATCTCATCCAGCTACGCTCGAAAACAAATTAAGCAAAATACACACCTGCAGTTGCAGCTGCATACGGGATTCCGTCGCACAACGTGGCTATTAGAGGTATGCACAGCCGCTGCGAGTCATCGATCTCCACGCCTTGATCTTCGCATTCACTAGTAATAATCTCACACATAAACTCATTTGCCAACGGCGGTATCTTGAAAACCATTGGTCTTCGTCTGGTCTGGACAATTTGTGTCGAGGTGGAGAAAAGGATTTTCATATTGTTATGAGTTCGGACTGACGTCTTTACAAACTCCAAAAACTCAGCAAATGTTGTTTCACTCCATTTGCTCAAAACATCGACATTATCCAGATACAGATACACGGTTTTATTTCTGGTTGTTTCAAGTGTAACAAGTGCTGAAAGTAATGTTCCATAGTCTTGATTATTTTCAATAGCGATTCCTTCCTGTTCATTCAAAACCATCAGTTTTTTAAACCAGGCATGTTCAGCTTGAGGTTGGAAATCAAATGTCTCACAGTCTTTGAAGTTATAATATAAAAAATATCCATTGGTGCCAATTGTTTCCTTTTGTTTCAAAAATGTTTTTATTAGAATCGTGGACTTCCCAATGTTTGGCTGGCCGCTAATCGCTACAACGTTTCCATTATTTCCTTGTATTGACTGTTTAATAGCATCAATCATGTCATCGCGGCCTTTGCAGTAGTCACTATCCGTTTGCAGAGCGTTTGAAGGCTGATTTCCCATAACTTTGTTTGACTGGGATTCTTTTTAAATTACATTGTACTACATAGCAAAAATTATGTGAACATAAAACGTTTGTTTTATAATGAATTCAACTGTTACAAAAACAAATGGAAGTGATTTATTACAGTTGTAATGTACAGTATTGTTTCTTTTGTTCAAATGATAATTCATTTTGCGTAATTCGCACGAGGATTCTCTTAGAAGACTAACGTAATTTTATTCGGTAATTCCATACATACTGTTAATATGTTCCTTTCCTTACTTTTCATTTCAGTTGTAACATAATATTGTTTTCCGATACCAGAAAGTTCCTATTATTTGAACTTCACTTTGCTTTCGGACGAGTTCTGTAATAACAGAAATTAGTGAAAACGCAATGCGTACATAAATCCTGAACACAAAACGTAAGTACTGTACGTTCGGTGAATATACATCTCAAACTTGAATCTACTAAACTTGTACGCGTCATTCAATATCACTTCCAACAAAGTATATTTCTGTTTTATTCAGATTTATACTTTGAATATCATATACACTACCAATGCGGCCATTACGTTATTGGCAAATCTGTATCCAAATCCATTCTGGGAATTCATCGTTAAAATGATAAATTACATGAAAAAGTATGATGCAATATTTGGGGGCCCAAATTTAACAAACGTAAATAAATTAAAAAAATGTTTCACACTTATTAACCAATGTTCGTTGTTATTATCTTTATTTCACCTATTGTATTATAGTACTTCCAACACAAGCTTAACCATTTACAGGTTGTTTCACGTATTCACAGTTCACTGTACTTGTATACGAGGAACCCCAACATGTTGAAACAGCTGTGAACACCGTTAAACAATTTGTTGTGAACGAAGAACACATGTATTCAGTTATGTAGGTTAACCGTAAACCTCAAACAGTTAAGTGTACATTGCACAACATATGCTCGAAGAAAGCACACACGCACACAATGAAACACTTTCTGCAGCATTTTTATAAATATCAATAAACTCCAGGTTGAGACTGTTCTGGTTAAATAATCAAACTCTATTTATAGAAACATGTCAACATTTCCTTTGCATAAAAATAGTTCATTATTATAACGCTATTTAAATGAATTGGTATCCATTTCTTTAACAGTAGTCGATCTACACATGGCATAATACATATTTTATGTTGTCTCTGCTGTTTTCGTATTAATATAAAAACTCCACTAATACGAAACTATAATGGTTTAAATCCTAAATGGAGATTTTCTGAACTACAGCTGAAGACAAAAGGGACGTAATTTATGACAGCAGACGAAATATGATATAATCAGTTTAATACATCTTTACGATTATTTTATTGACACCATGCGCCACAAAAATATCTTAAATTACACTCGAAATGATTGTATTAGCTACGCAGCGTCTATTTAAGAAATCGCGTGCATGTTTTCTTGATTATATAGAAATAAATAGTCCGTGACAAATGAATGGCCTCTACACGTGTTCCCATGTAAAAGTTTACGTATGGTTTTAGATCTCGATTCACGCAGACTATACAATATATCTGGCTTTATATTAAAAAAACACTATTCCACGTGGATTTCAAATTCTTGGAACACATGTCAAAATATTTCCTACTTTTACTTTCAGTTTCATAATTCTCTGTTGATATTGATGTTTTTTTTTATAAAGAAGTAGCGTTTGATCTAGTTATTTGGTATGGTAAAACAATATACGTCTCTTGTCTTTGGTTTTACTCAATTACGGAATGCTCAACGCAGTTCCATTTTCCACTCAGTAAGTCGTTTTCGATTTAAAAACCGTTTGTCCACTATATTTTAAAGGGGAAACCAAAATACCTGGGACAACCTGTAAAATTATGTTTTATTTTGTGTTCTTTTATGGTTAAAAATTTAAGTTGATGCATTACATAAATATTTCACATTTGATATTGAATGAGCTGTGCCCGTTTGTGTTTGTTTATTAGCCTGCTAAGCAGTTTCTTAAAGCAATAGAAACGTGAAGTTTTTAACCACGGTCATACCCTTTTAACCTTAATGCACACTATAGCGTACTTAAGGATTATATAAATGAAAATGTTTGTAGTATCATTCAACGGGAAATAAAATGTAGGTCAAACATGAAAACATTGATGTTCTTGTAGTATATAATATTTTAGTTTAACTGTTTGTTTTGTTGTATTTTGTTTATCATTAAATATTGATCGACAAAGTTGTATAATTACATGCATATTTATCATTTGCTGTGCGTTTTAATACTTATAGACATGATGTTTAANAAAACTAAGTTATAAAAAAGGTAAATGAAATAAGCGTTAATAACATACACATTTTGACTGAACATTAACATCGCAACAACACAATTACCTTTACATTTTCTACTAAATGTAATATTGATGGAATGCGTAAGTTTCTGCAGGTTTCAATGTGTAAAGTCTGCTAATAACAAACACGCAGTCTGTTTATTGTGTATGCACCTTGTTTGACCAATTCAATCGCCGCACAAAAGGTTACTCAGCTAGTTAATTAGGAATTATGTGTGTACTTATTCATAGATACAATGTTGTCCCATGATTATCGGAACTCACAGTTTTATAACCAATGCATATTCGTGAAGAAGATAATTCAGTTATGTTAACAAATTGATTGACGAATTCCGTATGACAAACTTTCCTGAGGGCAGTCCTCGTTTTGTGACCATTGAATACGACTTCCAAGTAAAATGCAGACACCCTACTTCCTAATTTAATTTATAAATTAGCTTTATGTAACCAATAGTAATCGCTATTCCTACTGAACTGCACGGTCTTTCCAATAACATACTTGAGATTGATATCGGCCTAACGACCTATTGTTCTGGTACAGTGTTTTGTTATGATATCAATATCAGATTTCTAAATATTTGTGTTAAGCTCAATGTCGCATTATGCTCGTTTACTGTATGGTTGTTGAAACATGCTTTCGTGCCCGTAAACACACGGACACCACAAGGCGAAACAACCGATGCTAGGCTTTAATAGTAGAAATAAGATTTTCTAAACACATGTTGAAGTGGGAAATTTCTTTTTTCACTTTCAAGACCATTACAACACCAAACTGCTTGGTTGGCTGAAGGTCATCCTGACATAGAACACATATAATATAAGTAACTATTGCATAGATGACACATAATTCCATGGAAGCAATTCCATTACGCCCGTCTTGTTAGTATATCAATGTCCTGTGATAAGTCTGCAAGGGCATCATCATCTGAACATATAATCGGGTTCATCGTCAATTCAGGTATTTCAGATATAGATAGTATATATTGTGTAATGGTATTCTGGGCTACTTCTATGGCACATACTGATACATTTTATCAATTCATAAAAGATGTGGAAAACGTTTTGAAAACAAAACGAATACCGCGATGTTTAAGTAACTTTATTTTGGAACGGGTGTTTTTATGACTTTTTTCGTCAAAGCTATCTACTACAATTATTTATAACTTAAAATTGACTTTAATTAAAACACTTAAGATCAAAAGATCCATCAGCAAAATAGAACTGACGTTGTTTGACAACATTTCCCACAAATACTGTATAACTGTACAACAGTACCGAAACTGTTTGCAGAAATTGTTAAAAAGCATTAAATTGATTTAAAACGAAACTTTGCACAAACGTTCAGGCGTGTTTACCATGTACAACGTGCCAATAAAAACCTGCTGCGTGTATATACAATTTGCTGATACCGTAAACCCACAACCAAATGTACAAACAACTAATCTCCTATACAATTGTTGACAGACTTAGTAAACATGTTTGCAGTTAACGAGTATGGATATACAAGGACCATACGTGTTGGAATCGGAATCCATCCCTCTCTCTACCGCGTTTTCATGGTTTATTTTAAAGATTGTACTCCTTTAGAGTAACGTATGCATGGAAAACAACACGACAACTACTATTAACACAAAAACCAACCCACTTTTTATAAGCGAATTTCGGGATCATTTATTAGCATCTGAAAATGTTCTGACTCTTCTTCTCGGGCAACATTAGGTGAAGGATAGAACTCACCACTATTGAAGTTAAGTTCATTTAAGTTACATAAGATTATTTCCCCATTTGAAAACAAGTACTAAAGTGTTTTATGTAACCTTCAATTGGATGTTCTTGGCCGAGTCAGCTAACGAAGAAAGGAAGTATGATCCATTGCTAAATGTAATTACACAAACTCTGCAGGGTAGTACCAAACTAATTAATAACAGCATGGTCCTCCTCTGCTCGCTGGACAATTATCATGTGAGTGTTGCGTGAGATGCGACTATATATTGGTATGACTGTGTGCGTTCATGTGTGTGTCCATTTCAGAGCCAACGAGATACTGTGCACGGTAGTTAAATATCACTAACAAGCCAGAGAACAGATGACACTTTTGACTCACAATAGTCGGAACAATTGAATATAATGAAAGCATTAATTGTCAAATACTTATCAATACTTACAGTTTCTGCTGAGTAAGTGCCGTCACATTTACACTTAAGAGCAAGCTCATTATCATGTGACAGCTTATGATTGCATCAATCGCGCATACCGATGGGTTACAGTAGTAAGTTTATAAAAAAAGCTTGATAATGATTACTATGTTATAAAAGACTATTTAACTTGAGCATTAACTTTAATCGTGTTTAAATTTTAAGACGGGAATTACATACAATAGACTGTTCCTAACCCAAATTAAATACATTATGTACGATTTTTTTAAATAATTTTCTTTCATATTTTAAGGGCGGATCCAGGATTTTCGGTTGAGAGGGGGAGAGGGTGTAAACTTTTTATCATTTTAAACCCCCTTTGTAAGGTATTTATCTTGTTCTCTTTTTCAGAGATAAAAGTTCAGCCTATATTTTTAATAAAATACATTTAGATCGTGAACCTTTCTGCTGAGCTCCTTTATTAACCTTTCATGTTAGTGCCACTACACCAGAGCACGTCCTTATAACGTCATCCACGTCCTTATGTGGCGAGGGCTTTTTCAAAGGTGATACAAATCTTTGAGAACGTGGAGAAGTTTTAAGCATGCTCAAAACGTTCATGATGAAGACCTGGAAGGAATATGGGCGCATTGCGAACCATGTTGAGGCCGCTTTGACATACTAAAGAATTGGTAAAGACAGAGAGACGATGTTCTGAGCGTGGCGCTGACGCTTTGCTGACCTGTCGACTTTAGTAAACAAGTCCCTTTATTTTTTTATTTCAGTGTCAGTGGGGACAGTGGTCTAGTGGTGGGATGCTGGTCTAGGGATCGAGAGGTCCCTGGTTCGAATCCCACTCGGGGCACTGGATTTTTCTGAGCAAAAAATTAATCCCACGCTTGCTCCTCTCCACCCAGGTGTATAAATGGGTACCTGTGAGGGAAATAAGTCAATGTGCCGAGGCTGCCTGGTGCGCCATATGTAAACGGACGATTTAAATCCCAGTGATCGGGGGGTTGATGTCGAAGTCGGCTGAAGATGTATATCGAAGCAGACTATAAACCGCAACTTTAACTTTAACTTTAACTTTTTTTATTTCAAGCAAAGCCATCAAGTAGACTTTGTGAACAAGCAGATTATATTTAAAAAGCAAGTCTCGAAGAATGCTGACCATGAACATATTTTGTAAGTGGCACTTTTGTTTGAAGGAAATTTACTTGAGGCAAACAATAACCAATCTAGCACGTTCAAATTCGCCGTTGTTTATGTTACAGTATATTTGATTCTTTAGAATCAAAATAATATTTATATTTTTTACTATATGTATAAACCTTACACATATGTGTTTAACTGAAGATAAACAAATGGTTGCGTTGAAAATATAGCCAGCATTCATAAGTATGTATGATTTATTAATAAAACGTTAATACTATACTAATAATATATAGCATATATTTTCAAACTCGAGTATGTGTGTTTATTTGTTAATTTGTATGCGTTAGAAAATACATCAAAAGTAACATGGTAAGGATTGCATTGCGTTTATTTTCATCTATATACTCCCGGTCTTAAGTTGTAAAGATCTTAGGATTTAATATTGAAGTTGTATTCATCATATCGGGGATATATGCCTTTGTTAGGTAAGATATACCTATTATATCGACGATTTAGTGGGTTCCCATTTGTAAGCTATACATAATATACCGACGATATATGCCTCTTACATGACTGCCTTTTGTGTAAGTTCACAATTAACCCGTGAAACTCGTATTAAGTTTAAAACAAATTAAATACTGTAGGGATATATATTTCATGAGGGTGTACTGCATCTGAGTACCATAGAACTAAGCTCAATGAGTATGTTCTAACAACACATCTAGTTTTTCGTGTTTTGTTTTCAAAGATACATACGATAATTGCATCACAAAGAGACGATGCATATAATTGTTCGGTCTAGTGTTTCTTTATGTGAACTTCAAGTGAATACTTTTTATAGTTGACAATGAATAAAGAAAATGTTTAACATTCTAAAACCTAAGTACCTTATGAGTACCCAGTGAAGTACCTTTTTGATAACTGAATGACATGACGAACTTCTGTTCGCTGTGGTTCACTGTAATCTTGCGAATTCTTACAAAGTTGTTTGCAAACTAGTGCAATTGTACGAGTATTACATTAATTAACATCATTGAATTAGTTCAAAGAATCATATAAATACGAACACATTCAAGCCCGATTTATCGCCTATTTTGACTCTTTGCTGAAAAGACCACAAGAGTTAAAGTATACATTTTCGTAATAAATAAAATCATGTCAGGGTTTCGTATGAGTCATACCCGCCGGAAGCAAATAAAGAATCATGGTTATAACAAGAGAACGGAGAAGTGTTTAATTTATCAGTTACGAACAACATCACATGGGTAAGCGCCGACAACTATACATTTTGAGCGTCAAGTTTTCGTTTTCCCGTAGTAAATGTGCATGAGTATGAGAATATTGTACACGTTTTTTTTCTCGCAGTAAATGCGCGCGATCATTAGCACATAATCTAGTACTTGTTTTATCGTAGTAAATGCGCACGATTATAAAGTTGTTTGTATTGTAATACATGTATCATATGATAAACGTTTACATAATAAAACACATTTTTTAAATAAATATCATTTACGTTTACAACAAAATTGTATTGTCAACATGTATACAATATATCCAAAAGTATAATAACATGCACATATAGTTACATCTTTTACAAACTGCACTTTCAAGCACAAATAGCCCTGTACTAAATCACTGAAGTGAGTATTAATAGTATTGGTCATATTTTTATGTCTGATGTTATATAATTTAACGATTTGACAATCTTTTCTCTTCGTCAATAAAACTTAAACTCCACTTGGAAAACGTCAAACATATTCAATCCGTCTTTTCATCAGATCACCTTCGTTTTACTTTTGTTTTACGTGATGCATTCGCAATTTCAAACATATAAGAGATACATAAAAACAATATGACCTGCTGCCTTGTGAACGTATGGACAAAATTAAGTCGCAACCACTGGTAAGCCTTAAATACGTGTTTGTCATTTAATCGGTTGTCCGTCAAAGACGCACGTCGCTGCCGGGTTCAATGCCACTGTCCTCTGAGATCTGTGCGTGAAATTTGATTCCTTTTGCTGAGTTGTTTACATACATAATTCCATGAGGGCCGCTGGAATGCAAAGGCAATTCTTCACCTCTGACCATTTGTGTGTTTGTGTAATTGTTCACTACAAGTGTTTTATCGATTCCCTGATCGCATAGTGGCACTATTCCAGGTTCTTTTTTAGTGATATTTGATTCAGAATTTTTTCTTTCCTTTGTTTCATTTCCTTCATAATTCGGATCAACATCTTTTGCATGAAGACCATTGCGCAACAAATCTTTCTGACTTACGGTTTCAGTTTCTTTTTTAGTGGTATTTGATTCAGAATGTATTCTTTCCTTTGTTTCATTACCTTTATAATCCGGATATATGTCGTTTGCATGGAGACCATTGCGCAACAAATCTTTCTGACTCACGGTTTCGTCTTATTTACCATCGACACGAACTGTTGACTGTTCTTTTCTAGCGTTACTGAATTGCTCGAAATTTGAACTTCCTTAATTTCTCTTTTCTGGATGCATCGTTCTGAAGTTGGACAAATTGCAGTCCAGAGCCACTACCACCATATACTACGATGAGCTCGGGTTTTCCGTCTGGCGTTTGTACGGCAGTTGTGCCAAAGAAGTTGCAATCTAAGCCCTAAAAGTACATGTAAATATATAGTGATATATTTAGTGATCAGCAACTGATATATCACAGGTGCTTTACTAAATGCAAACCGACACTATTTCTAACTTCTTTCTGAATGCATTCGACTGTCTTGTGGCTTATACACAAATTGAATTTTTACCATGTACCATATTGGACGAAAATAATAATAAAGTAACTTATTTTGGGTCTTAGACTCCATGTATAAATATTCTTAACAGAACAGCAGATGTTACATAAACTGATTGTAGTTTAGTCGTTTTTTTGTTAAAGACGAACATCATAATACTGTTAACACGTGATTATGGTGAGCTACTGATGTATATTTTGCTGATGTGAATTATTTTATGCGTTCGAAAGTTTAAGTTTTACTTTCACGTCAAAAATGAATTACAGTGAAAATAACATTATGAAAGAACTGGCTTATATATATATCTCTCTGCAAATAGTATTTAAATAGTAATATATATATATTAGAAATTACACTAACAATAATTTGTAAACCAAAACACTTACAAATTCTTCAAGAATTTTACTTCCGAACGAATCAAAATTTTCCTCTGGTTCTGCAATACAGAATACTTAGAATAAGCTATAATACAATGTGATCTCAATGAAACAAAATTCAGTTGACTATGTATATGCATGCATTTGCTTCTACAGTAAGTAGTAACAGTCCCGATAATGTGTGAGGGCTCTACTCTATCTGTAGTTAATGCCCTAAGATCAAAAAAGAAAGTTGACAATAAAGTTTTATACAGCAATGTTGCACTTTTACAATCAATAATCCATAAATATCATCGAATGCTCAATTTAACTATTCAACGAGATATATGCTTGGATTTTACTGCCCTGTATTTGCATTATAGCTTTTTATTTTCTGAAAATCTTTTGAATGTTTTGGAATAATGTCATAGTTTGTTGCTGCGTGATAAATATTTCATAACACATTAGTTTTCGCGAGGGCATATATTGAGTCATGAAGAATTACAATTATTTTAAGAGGTATTTATCCACATACATAACTAAGCAAACGTAGACATATCGATGATATTTTTACATACCTCTGTTCGGTGTGTCCATAAGACCCTTGATTATTTTCTCAACTTCTTTTGGGTTTTCCAGTTGCCTGTCTGTCATTGTCAAATTTAACCTTTCAAGATTCTCTCTGGTTAAATTCAGTCTGCAACTGTCCAAACGTTTTACCTCTTCGGCGTTTTCTCCATGATTTTCTGTAACAAATTCTTATTTTCTAGAATTTATGACGTTTTAAAGACAAAAATAACAGTTCAGGATTTTTGCATTTTGTTTACACATACTATCTGGGAATTTGTGTACTAATGACCACCTTGAGCGCTCTATTTTAAAAATGCAACAAAATAATCCAATTGTTTACTTATACGATAGTATTTCTCAACAGTCTAACTATGAGATGTGTTTTTTAACCTTAAGCAGTCGACTTTTGCTCAACTCAGCCAGAGTTATGAAAGCATGTGCTATACATCTTTAAGTTGTTTATCTTAAAGATACATTTTTTTTTAATTAAACATCAAGAGAGGTAAGCATGACACTCAACTATTCCTGAAAGGCATTTATTCAATGATTTTATCATGAGACATATCGCACAATGATAATGAGCCCATCGTGTATTGTTTTAATCACTCGCAAAGAAAAAAACATATAATTATTATTAACAAAGAGACAACAGTAATACATGCAATGAAATCCACTACGCATAAGATGTACAATGTAGAAAGTATATTGAAGTCACGAAAAACGTTAAACTCAGAATACCTTGCGCCAAATTTTTGTCCACAACAAGTTTGCATTCTTTGAAGACCGTGGGTAAGCTTAGTTTTTTGTCCTTGGCGAGAATGCAACAGATCAGCAGCGGGCGGAGTTTAGAGTTCTTGATCATAGCAGCGGTATCTGTAACGCAAAAAGGGCGAGTCTGAGATAAGACACCTTCATCAAATACTCATACCAATAACTCACTGTCATGTCGAGCAAAACCAGTGAAGCCAATTTGAAATCAATTAATAAAGTTAACACAAGAACTGCTAATAGTAAACTATAAACAATACCTGCTATCCTATCAAAACCTTTACAATCACTTGCGGAAACATGCGCATAAACATTTAAATTGGTTTAATCTTGGGTGATTTTTATCCACTTTATTTTAAATCGTTATCAGCATTTGACATTAGGTTAATTGTGTAATTTACATAATATGTATACTAGTCGTCGTATAATCGAAAACGTGTTACTTTCATCGGTAACTTACCGCGTGTATCACCATTACAGTGTATAGCTTCGTCTTCCGTAAATGTGGACCTCTTCAAATTTTGGGCTATATTAGACAAGAAGTCCCTAACCTCGATATTGAGGGAAACTTCGCTGTTTGGATCGTTCAAAGCAACTGTAATTAAAAGCATACGAATTATACAGATTTGTGATACTATCCAGTAGAATTAATGAGCTATGGTTACTTCAATGATTCTTTTATATGATCTTAAATTCACACATTGAACGCATCAATGACCAACTGCTATTTAAAGTAAGCTAACACTTGGTCACAAATGATAAAGAGTGTTTATTGTCGTCATATGTTATGTGCCTTATATTAAAATAAAAAAGAAATGTTTATCATGTCACGTGTTGTATACTGACTTAATTGAACCAAATGTGCATATTCGTGGACATGGCTACGTCATTCAGTAACATTCGATATAAATAGAGCTGATCTAAATGTTACACGTTAGTGCTTTATTTAAGTACATGGTATCCCAAAATTCTTATTCATGCCTTAAAATGTACGCGGAACGCCACGGAAGAATTTGGCACACACATGTTAAGTAAAGCAATTGATGAATTGTCCATTCGATTTTAAAAACGCGCTATAGGCCTTCTCTGAACATTATCCGACAGTCGAGGACACATTTGCCGTCAAAGTAACCATATCATTTTTACAAACGATATGATGAAACATGTAATTATTTGGTCTTGGTCCCTGCAAATCATTATCAGCGAATGTTGAATACGCGATTTATCTTAAATCTGGCACATAATATGAGCATATGGACAAAGCGAATTATCCGCAGAACAACGAATGTAAAAATTTCCGAAAAACGGATTGTGTGTACATACCAAATCTGCTAGACGTCGGATAATTGGTCGGACTGAGAACTTCCAGCCTTTGAGCTATCATTTACTCAAGTAGTTCAGATGGCAATATCAAGCCTTGGTTTTCTGATAAGATGCTCCCTGCAAAACGAAGTCGTTTTTTTTTAAACGTCAGAAAGCATTTGGTAGTTGTAGAATGTTTCTTAACTAAGTACATCTTACCAATTCTAATTTGTTCATGGTCCCAGTTTAACAGTAACTTGGTATTTCTTGAATTAAAAGACAACGTGTTTAGCTGACATTTTTAAGCATGATATTTGGGTTTTGTTTTGCAGCGTTTCTATAATTCAATACGGAAATATTGTCATCAAGGTGCGAACATCCTGTAAACATGTTAGTACTGCTCCAAGGTGTGCTTATATATACATATATTAAAGTCTTATACGAGTTTATGTAGTGCTCCAACGAAAACAATTTTTCTTTTAAGTGTGTGTAATATTATGTTAAACATTTTGGGAAATTTGAAACCTATTCGACGCCAAATTAAAAAAGTAATGAAGACATTCTTTAATTTTTTTTTATCATACCTCGTATATGGATTGTATTCATTAAATCAACAATCTGTACAATTTGATATGCATGGATTCGTGATTCACCAATCCCCAAATGCAAACGTTCCAACGATTATTAAACTTCACTTATTTCGTTATATTAAGATAAAGTTTACCTTTAAGCAGTCGAGTAATATTTATGGTATCTTGCTTTCATGAGTTAAAACACTACTTGAGGACTTAATAAATGTTATTTCTAAGAAATAAAAACACCAGGTACTGGTAACGCCCAGAAAAGAATCTAGAAAACGACTCAGCAAACATGTTGTGTTTTGACACAAATTAGCTTCACACATAGGTGTACACTACTTTGTTCATCAAATACTAATGTAATGAAGCGGTATTAGAACTATGTGACGTAATAGACAATTGTACCTTATACTGATTTTTTTGTTTTGTGGCAGAAATAGCAAACCTCAATCAAAAGTATGTCTAACTTTTTAACATGTTAGAATCTTTTAAATATTTTGATTCAAAGGGTGCCATCAGTCTCAGCAATGTTTCTTTCTTGTTTTTCCAAATTGTTCTTTCTCAATTGAGTTAGTAAAGGTCGCTATCATATGTTGCACACAAAAAAGCCCACATCACATGTCTGTACTTCATGCAACCACAAACACATTATGCATGCGAGGATTGTGGTATATCCTTGACATTCTTAAGTGTCGGTGCTTGAAGGCCAAATGCATGAAATAGTTTGAAGGCCAAATGCATGAAACAACGCCAGGCATGGGAAATGTCATGAGCTTAAAGTGCTTTTTGCAGGTTGTTGATCTGCACAGTGAAGTCATAAAGCGCAAGCTATGTGAATTCAAGGGACAGGATTGTTACTATGCAACACAGAGATGCATGTGACTGAAGCGATGCTATCCCATACTCGTTACTGAATTAATATTGTTGTAAGTGTATATTTAATTTTGTTTTACCCGCTACATTAAGTGTAAACACAATAATGTTTTATTGTTAATATTAATTATTGTATCTTTGTTTATGTTTTTTCTTTTATTCTAACACAGAACGACGCTTGTTTTATATAGGCCAAGTAGGAAACACGTAGAATTTCTCCAATAATTATTGGCGGGGCCTAATGTTTTCTTAATATTTCTGAACAGTTCTGATAAATTGAACGGTGAAATGTACGCGCTTAAAAGCGCCCTATCAAATCGTTTCAAACTTAACGTGCCTGTTCAACTTAATGTAACAAGCACATTAAATACTGTTGCGTACTCATGATTTAATTCATACGCATCTATAGTCCTTGCCATGGTATAATCGACAACAAATTATGATAAAAACATATAATTCTTCATTCCACAATATAATGAAACTGAATATTTTCACTTTTCTCATAATATAATATGCGGTCTGATTTGCCTGTTGGTTTTAATTCAACTGAGCTAAAATACTTAAACATTGTGAATTGTTAGGCTTTAAAGCACTGACATTCACATTGACTTTTTTTATTAAAGGGGTGAATCAGCATAACATTTTCATAAAAAGCGTTATATAAAAATTGTATTCATGGTAGTTTTACTCATATGTCTCCGTTTTAAAACGCTCAATGATATATGTATTTATGTAATACAAAAAGTCCACGAAAACACTTTCAGGAGAAAACTTTACTGTATCAGTTGTTGCAGTACTTAGCTCGTTATGAATAAAATGTACATAGATCACGGGAAGTAAATTTGTAAACCTTTTATTGATAAAGTTATTGTTCGTGGGCGTGATTTCGAAACCAACTGAAGGCGTGAATCGTTAAACTATTTTTATTTTGGCATTGAAGACAGTTTGTCGTGAGCAGTCATCTATTTACTCGCAGTTCGTGACAATTACATGTTGAATCTTAAATTAAATCAGAGTTTAGAGACAATACACAGGATATATATCGAATTACGAATGTTTTGAAAGCAAAGAAGCATGGCTCACACAGCGTGTGCCGTAAACAATGTCTTTCCCACCTCGGCAATCTGTGAGAATGTCATTTTTGGTTACGCTCAATAACCCTAAACAAAGCAGCTTCCTACACATGGAATTAAACAATGTCTTTCATAATTTAGGAGAATCCAGTTTTAGAATGTATGGTGGGTGTGAGGAACAACCACACACCAGGAATTTCTTCCTCATTCTATTTAAAATCCAACCATTCGTGGATATTGAAGATGTTAAATTGGGAACTACGTACAACATACATGAGACAAATATTTCCTGAACATTCAATTTCTCACATAGCCGGTGGATGTTTAAGATTTTATTTTGGAAACTACGCTGGGCAAATCACCCACAATGCAAATAATCCATACCTATTTAATAAAAAACAAAACTGAATACATACCTGCTGTCGCCGCAATGTAAGGTATTCCGTCGCATAACGTTCCTATAAGTTGAATGTACAGTTTCTGAGATTCATCTATGTTTACTTGTTTGGACTCACACACAGTGGTTATAANGAAGCCAATTGAAATCAATTAATTTCGTCTTAAATGCCTTAACACAACATAGTAAAATATAAACAATACAATTTATCATATAAAAACCTTCACAATAACTTGCGGAACTTGTTTACTTCATATGGTAATGATAGGCATACATGCGCATACACACAAGAGAGAAAATTTAAGCTTGGTCAAATCTTGGTTAATTCTCTTCCACTGGATTTAAAATGGTAATCTGCATTTGACATTCGGTAAATTGTATTATTTAAATTAAAATGTTAACCAGTCGTATAACCGAAAACGTGTTGCTGTACTAACCTCGGGTATCACCATTACACTGTATGGCTTCATCTTCAGAAAATGTGGACCTCTTCAATTTCTGGGCTATATTAGACAAGTAGTTCCTAACCTCGATATTGAGGGAACTTTCGCTGATTGGACCGGTCAAAGCAACTGTAATAAAAATAATACGAATTATACAGGTTTTTGCTACTAGCCAGTATAATTTAGTATGTGTCCTTTTTTGGAACAATTAATGAGCTATGTTTACTTTAATGACTATTGTATATGATCTATTGTCTATGAAAGCACACAATCAACGAACGCAGCAATGACCAACCGTTGAATAAAGTAAAGTAACACTTTGACCGATGCAACAATAATGGCTGGGTATAACCGACGCACCGCACTTTCAAATATGATAAAGCGTGTCTTTTGTTGTCACATTATATATTTAAAATGAAAAGAAACTAAATGTTTAATGTGTCACGTAATATATACTGGCATAATTGAACCAAATTTACGTATAATTGGACTATGCAGACGTCATTCAGTAACATTCTATATAAATAGAGTCAATCGTTATGTAACACGTTAGTGCCTAATATAAGCACGTGGTATCCCAAAATTCTTACTCACGCCTTAAAATGTACGCGGAACGACACGGAACAATTTGGCACAAACAAGTTACATAAAGCAATTTATGAATTGTCAATTCAAAGTCAAAACGCGCTATAGGCATTCTCTGAACAATAGACGACTGTCAAGCAAACATTTTGCAGTCAAAAGAATCATATCATTTTTACAAACAATATATGGAAGCATGTAATTCTTTGGTCTTTTCCCCTGCACATCATTATCAACGAATGTTGAAAACGCGATTTATCTTAAATCTGGCACATAATATGAGCATATGGACTTATGCGAATTATCCGCAGAACAACGAATGTAAAAATTTCCGCAAAATTGGTTTTGTGAACCTACCAAATCTGCTAGATGTCGGATAATTGGTCGGACTGAGAACTTCCAGCCTTTGAGCTATCATTAACTCCAGTAGTTCAGATGGCAATATCAAGCCTTGGTTTTCTGATAAGATGCTTCCTGAAAAACGAAGTATCTTTTATTTCAAAACGTTAGATACAGTTTTGGTAGTTGTATAATGTTTCTTAGCTATGTTCATCTTACTAATTCTAATTTGTTCATGGTCCCAGTTTTACAGTAACTTGGTATTCCTTGAATTAAAAGACAACGTGTTTAGCTGACATTTTTAAGCATGATATGTGGGTTTTGTTTTGCAGCGTTTCTATAATTCAATATGGAAATATTGTCATCAAGGTGCGAACATCCTGTAAACATGTTCGTACTGCTCCAGGGTGTGCTTATGTATACATATATTAAAGTCTTATACGAGTTTATATAGTGCTCCACCGAAAACAATTTTTCGTTTAAGTGTGTTTAATATTCTGTTAAACATTTTGGGAAATTTTAAACCTATTAGACGCCAAATAAAAAAAGTAATGCAGACATTGTTTAAACTTTTGATCAAACCTCGTATATCGATTGTATTCATTAAATCAACAATCTGTACAATTTGATTTACATGGATACGTGATTCACCAATCCCCAGATGCAAACGTTCCAACGATTATTAAACTTTACTTATTACGTTATATAAAGATAAAGTTAACCTTTAAGCAGTCGGGTTATATGTATGGTTTCTTGCTTTCATGAGTTAAAACACTACTTGAGGACGTAATAAATGTTATTTCTAAGAAATACAAACACCAGGTACTGGTTACGCCCACAAAAGAATCTAGAAAACGACTCAGCAAAAATGTTGTGTTTTGACACAAATTAGCTTCACACATAGGTGTACACTAATGTGTTCATCGAATTCCAATGTAATGAAGCGGTATGAGAAACTATGTGACGTAATAGACAATTGTGCCTTATAATGTTTTTGTTTTTGATTTGTGGCAGAAATAGCAAACCTCATTCAAAAGTTTGTCTAACTTTTTAACATGTTAAAATCTTTTAAATATTTTGATTCAAATGATGCCATCAGACTCAGCAATGTTTTTTTTTTTTTTTTTTTTTTTTTTTTTTTTTATATTTTTTTTTNTCGTAAAGGTCGCTATCATATGATGCACACAAAAAGCCCACATCACGTGTCTGTACTTCATGCAACCACAAATACATTATGCATGCAAGGATTGTGGTATATCCTTGACATTCTTATGCATGAACCAGTTTGAAGGCCAAGTGCATGAAACAACGCCGGGCATGGGAAATTTGCTTTTTGCAGATTGTTGACAGTGAAGTGATGAAGCGCAAGCTATGTGAATTGAAGGGACAGGATTGTTACTATGCAAAACAGAGATGCATGTGACGGAAGCGATGCTATCACTTACTCGTTACTGAAGTACTACTGTTAAAAGTGTATATTTAATTTTGTTTTACTCGCTACATTAAGTGTAAACACAATAATGTTTTATTGTAATTATTAATTATTGTATCTTTGTTTATGTTTTTTTCTTTTATACTAACATAAAACGCCGCTTGTTTTATATAGGCCAAGTAGATAACACGGTGAATTTCTGCAATAATTATTGGCGGAGCCTAATGATTTTTTAATATTTCTGAACAATTCTGATAAATTGAACGGTGAAATGTACGCGCTAAAAAGCGCCCTATCAAATCGTTTCAAACTTAACGTGCCTGTTCAACTTAATGTAACAAGCACATTATAAACTGTTTCGTACGCATGATTTAATTCATACGCATCTATAGTCATGGCCATGGTATAATCGACAACAAATTATGATAAAAACATATAATTCTTCATTCCACAATATAATGAAACTGAAAATTTTCACTTTTCTCATAATATAATATGCGGTCTGATTTGCCTGTTGGTTTTAATTCAACTGAGCTAAAATACTTAAACATTGTGAATTGTTAGGCTTTAAAGCACTGACATTCACCTTGACTTTTTTTATTAAAGGGGTGAATCAGCATAATATTTTCATAAATAGCGTTATATAAAAAGTGTATTCATGGTAGTTTTACTCATATGTCTCCGTTTTAAAACGCTCAATGATATATGTATTTATGTAATACAAAAAGTCCACGAAAACACTTTGAAGAGAAAACTTTACTGTATCAGTTGTTGCAGTACTAAGCTCGTTACTGTATGAATAAAATGTACATAGATGACGGGAAGTAAATTTGTAAACCTTTTATTGATGAAGTTATTGTTCGTAGGCGTGATTTCGAAACCAACTGAAGGCGTGAATCGTTAAACTATTTTTATTTTGGCATTGTAGAAAGTTTGTCGTGAGCAGTCATCTATTTACTCGCAGTTCGTGACAATAACATGTTGAATCTTAAATTAAATCAGAGTTTAGAGACAATACACAGGATATATATCGAATTACGAATGTTTTGAAAGCAAAGAAGCATGGCTCACACAGCGTGTGCCGTAAACAATGTCTATCCCACCTCGGCAATCTTTTAGAATGTCATTTTTGGTTACGCTCAATAACCCTAAACAAAGCAGCTTCCTACACATGGAATTTAACAATGTCTTTCACATATTTAGGAGAATCCAGTTTTAGAATGTATGGTGGGTGTAAGGAACAACCACACACCAGGAATTTCTTCCTCATTCCATTTAAAATCCAACCATTCGTGGATATTGAAGATGTTAAATTGGGAACTACGTACAACATACATGAGCCAATTATTTCCTGAACATTCAATTTATCACATAGCCGGTGGATGTTTAAGATTTTATTTTGGAAACTACGCTGGGCAAAACACCCACAATGAAAATAATCCATACCTATTTAACCATACCTATTTAATAAAAAACAAAACTGAATACATACCTGCTGTCGCCGCAATGTAAGGTATTCCGTCGCATAGCGTTCCTATAAGTTGAATGTACAGTTTCTAAGATTCATCTATGTTTACTTGTTTCGACTCACACACAGTGGTTATAATCGCACTTATGTTTTCTATTGGCAATTCCGGAACTTTGACAACTACTAGCCCGTTCGTAATTTCTGGCACCTGTGTTGACGTTGAGAAAACCACTTTGAGATAATCGTGTGTCGCCAAGGAATCCTTTACCAACTCTAAGAATTCCGCTAGTTTTATCCCATTTCTTCAGCATGTCCACGTTGTCTAGATATAGATATATATTTTTTCATATCTACAAATAAGTCTATCAAGCAATATTTTATAATTTACTTTGTTGTCACTTGCTGGACCTGTAGCAAAGCGGTTAATCTCCAATGACCAGAACTCTTCCGCTCTATTTACATCGTCCTCTTTGCAGTCATCAAGATTGTGATATATAAAAAGGTCATCTGAATCAATCTGTCTTTGTTCTTCTTGTTCTTCTAAAAATGCCGTTATTTACACCATGGATTTCCCGATCATAGGTGCTCCGCAAATTACTATGACGTCAACGTCATCATCGTGAACGAGCTCGTGGACGTCTTTTTCGACGTCATCGCGGCCTTTACATTCCTTGCTGAGGTTGCAAAAATGTCTTGAAGGCTTATTTCCCATAACTATGCCTCCTGAACTTCGGCGATAATGTATTTAAATGATAAAACTATCCGAGCAAAATCCAACAAAAATCACATACTCCGTTTCATTCCCGTACGAAGTCCGTTCTATGCAAAATAAAAATAAACTGCTACATTTCACGTTATGGTTGTCTGTTATGAATTCATTCACAGATCTTGATTGGTTGGTTATCGCTTAAACATGGTATAATAACAAGAACATTGCATTATTGTAGTGTTAAATCTAAATGATATTGTGTCTTACGTGTTTCTAAATAAACATTGATGTTATTAATGCATTTCTGATCCGACAACTAGAATGCTTGCTTCTTATGATCATATGAAACTTTCTCCTCCAATAGTCGAAAATATATTTAAGTTCAAATGACTGAAACATTTCTCTGATGAAAAGACTTAAGGGTTTAAGGGCAACAGTTGGGGGACCTAACAGGAAAAAAGCTCGAAACGCCTTTTTTTCTGCTTTTGTAAAAGTTTTGGTTTGAGGATCACAAAACCTTTATCAAACTTCACATCAAATGATGTAAATACGTGTAACATACTGAATGTTTTCTTCAAGTGTTCTTTGTGTGTTTTAAATGAAAATTAAATTGACACTGCAACACTTCGACACTTGAAGTGTCGAAATCAACAAAGAAATTGTTGCGATGCGTAAGTACACAATAGAAAATATAATAATTAAGACCCTCAACAGCTTGACCAATCAATCTTTACGGATCTATTTGGAAAGGCCTTCTGATAGGTTGCTTTAAGTTGTTTACACTTTTTATAATAACTTTCAAACAATGAATTTAATTAATATGTTTAAAGAGTGTAAGCTATCTTTAAAATGTTTCACGCCTATCATAACCTCGCAGTAGTATTGTCATACTTGGTTTTCATTGAATACGGATATATATTGGGCTTTAATTACGTCATCAATTGATTAAACATTCAAGTTAGGTCAACACAATGATAAAATAAGCTTCAGACGGTATCAAAGATATGAGTGGTATTATTATTGATATCCTGGATGTGCGTATAAAACAACGGGTATATAGTTCATAAGTGTTGATGACCTATATTGTTAACTCAGTATATACATTGTTTAACTTGCAATATAATATAAAACAACGAATAATGTTATCAGAAAACTACTCTGAAATCAGCATGATTCAAAGCCTGTCTGATTTTGTTAAATAGCTATAGAGAAGTCAATGTTTGTTAGTACAACAAAGTCATCATTTTCGGTAACAATACATCAAATTCATCAAAACTAGAGCTTTGTCACTGAGGTGACGAATACCCCCGCATGCCGCATTGACACAGAATATTTTGCATGTAAAAACGCACTTAGTGACCCCGTGACCTAGTTTTTAACCCGGCATGACCCATATTCGAACTTGACCTAGACATCATCTAGATACAACTTCTGACCAAGTTTGATGAAGATCGGATGAAAACTACTTGAGTTAGAGAGCGGACAACAAATACGGACCGACAGACCAACCGACAGACATGCTCACTCCTATAATATACCCCCTTAAACTTCGTTTGTGGGGGTATAACAAACAATTTTGTATCAAGATTTATAAACATTTAGACAAAAAAGCAACAAACATAGAAACATTTTAGAATCATTGAGTATAAATATTAAACACACATAATTACTCAGACAACAGAAACCTTCTTTCAAAAAATGCCTATGCGTTGTATTATTTCTTTTTTTTTGTAAGTGGGCGTAGTCGTTTGATTAACACTTAAAACAGTTACCGCCACAGCTTTTTCTATAAATTCATTTAGGCTTAGTATACATGAAATAACGGTTTGTCAAGCCTCGTCGTTATTTTATTCTAGCCAAACATGATATTTTACAACACAATATGGCAGTAACCTGTTATTAGTTCCCTATCGGTTTCACCGGAGGGAGCACTAGTGCCCTTCCGGCTTCACCGAATGTGTGTGTGGGGGGGGGAGGGGATATAGTTTTCCTCTTCGTACCGTCCGTCATGTCTGTCAGTTTGTTCGTCTATCCGTCTGTATGCCCGTCTGTCCGAAAACAATGAGATCAAACGTCTTTATTACTTAAACATAACTGCTACATACATGTGTGAGGGATTACTATAAGCTGTGTTATACAAGGTCAGTTGTAATCTTATTTTTCGGCTTAATGCTCGAGATTTAATATTAAAATCGTACTTGCATGAACGGATCAATCAAGGATCAAATAAAGGCATGTGCTACAATTTCAGAAGAAGTAACGGTTTGTTTATTGACTGCACTTTAATAAGAAATTATTTATTGGGACTATAGAGGTGTTTCATGTTTACCGGAATCTTTTATGTGTAAACCGTATTGAATCCTTTTTCTGTGCAATGTGCTGCAGTATTCACCAACTCTCACACCCGCGAATACTGTGTTTTCTATTAAACATATAGGCATGTAATTAATGTGTGTATTATTTTATTTTAATAGTAGATGATTGGGAACACATGTTAACTATTCATATCTGGATTCATCGGCATTTATGAGATCACAAATCCACATCTGACAATTAAGAGATTTTGCTAATTGGGGAGTTTTTGTAAGGATAGAAATTACCCTTTTACATATTATGTCAAGTGGATTTGAAAATTATCATCTGAGTACTGTCTAATGTTACGACAAGATTTGTTAATGGTTTTTCAAGTGCTTCTATGACCTTCTCTTGTTGAACATGTAAAAGCAGCTGATAACAAACACAGAGAAATATGGGCCTTGTAAAATGTAATTCCAGTTATGCATCCACACCATGATGGAACAGCTTAATCTAATTCTTCTCGCTGGCGAATGTTCCTGTATGTATTTAAAGAGTTTTGGGTTTGCATGAATGAGAGTAAGAGCGTATGCACCACATGCATATGTATGTTCATGTAAGATCAATACATGACATAAGCAGAACAGAAAGTAACATGTTTAGCGCATCTGATTCCGTAGGACGTATGCTTGGTTCCTAATTCAATGCATTTATTGCTATAATAACCGCATTATGTCAAATCAATTACATTTGATCCCAACATATATTTAGTTCTTTCTGTTATACAGATGATTGCACAACAACTTATGTTGGTCCCATTACACGTGGTATTTGGTTATATGTTAAATATATTTGCACCCATAACAACTGCGTTTGGTCCCATATGAAAGCATACCGTCCCATATCGATGTGTTACATACTGTATGATGATATTTAATTGGTTGTATCCGCGAATACCATGGCTTGGTGCTCAATATAAACCACACCACGGAAATGTTTAGCCAATAATTTAAATACTTACATGTACTTCGTGTATAAAAGTTGGCGTTTACTTTAAACACACTATTAACAAGACATGTCACCGTAGGATGACATATGCCCCCAACAAACGCTTTTTCCACATTTTTCTAAGCCTAAACGCAAAGTGTTTTTTCACATTTTTCGAAACCTAAACGCAAAGTGTGACGGACTTTCAGACAGACAGACAGACGGACAGACGGAAAGGCAATGACTATATGCCCACCTTCGGGGGCATAAAAAACAGATTTAATGCGCAAACAAGCTAACTATTGTTATCTGATTTACATTGATATGGATATTGAATATATAAGAATAATGATTTTGGACCATAAAAGCCAAATGTAATAATAACTCTTCATTTGTTCAATCGCAAAGAACTGACCAGTCTGCATTTTCTGTTTTTCGGCATTGTTTATAAACACAGATACATCACTAGATTATAGACGCTCATCACCGCTCGAAAATTCCTTATTTAAAACAAACAGCAAACGACCAACATGATAAACCATGAAGTACAAAAACTTAAACATTAACATATTTAAATTGGGGTTGACGGCAAAGTAGCAAGAAGAGAAATGTCACGTGTTCAAACCGCTGAGTTTCAATCACAATCACCGGAAACTATAGAATATAATGGCAGTATTCATAGTCAGATACTTCAGTGGTTTTCAGTATCTGTTCCGTGAAGGCAAATTTACTATACTTATTTTAAGTGACTACAACTAGTGGATAAACAGTGTCACTTCATGTATGAGGCAAACCTAGTGTCTTAATTTGTTTCCATACGCAATTGCACACAGATAAGAGAAACATCTAGATACGTTATACATTCAGATGTTCGTTGCTGTCGTTTACACGTGAATTTGTATTGCATCAATTGTTTCGTATAACGTTAATTAAAATGTTTATTGTGCATGGCTTGTTAAATTGACGTATGTTCATCTCAGGCACGTGTGCTGTATCTTTAATTGGCCCTTATACTATTGAGCACCTTGGTCTAAATGTTTATAGTGAAACTATATAAATGGGTTTCTATGTATGATCGAATCAATAGAGTTCCACATTATTTTGAATGAAAATAAGATCGTTTTCAAAATAAATAAATTTACTGAAAATGACTTGAATTCTCTAGGTGCTATATTCTAGCATTATGTTGCAGTCATATATGCGCCGTTTAAATTGGCGAAAAGCCCAAATCGATAATAACATTAAGTGTAAAATGGGACATGTTAGTAGTAAGCGTTATCGGGTATATTATATTTAAGCTCATACTTGCATAATACATTAATATAATTAATGCATTCATTTTTTAATCTAACTGGCTCCTAAATTAATTAATGAAGTACAAACAAAATTGTGGTAAATTTGTCCTTAAACTTTATCAGATTGTAAGCCGAAAGCATAAGTTCAAACCAGTGTCATACAACAATGTTCTTATGTAACAAGAAGAGACATAAATTGCGTAACATACTATGTAGATTCAAACATGTTTTATCATTGTAAAGATAAAGGAACCATCCGGTTTCGGTTATTATTTAGAGATAACGAAAAGGCGTAGCTGATATAGCACATCCAACAAGTAATGTTCCCTTCTGTTGTTTGATAAAAAACATTGGTCCTGTATACAGAAAAGAGAAATACATTGCGTAACATAATATATAGATGCAACATAAATGTATTATTGTAAAGGTTAAGGAAACATCCGGTTTCGGTATTTATTGAGAGGTTAATACGCGGTGCATGTGTTTCATCTGTTCATTATGACACACCTAACAAGAATGTCTCTCGGACCATTATATATCAGGCGGATTGTCTGTGGTGGAAGACATTCTACACTCTTTTTTGCAGATTAGTTGTCTGAATGTCCAAGTTACGATTACAATCTTACATAGATGCAACTTGATTATGCGCCTTGAAATAAAACAGACCGGCTCATATTTTGCTTTATAAGTGATTCTTTGGAATCGATACATGTGTCTAAAGCACGAAATACAACTGCACATATGGGCGTATTACTAAAATTGGTCAGATAAGTTTTTAATTTGCATATATATGAGATTTTTCCAATAGGGCGATCCAGCTTAAGCTTGGTAAACATGTATAACAAGTTGAAGCGCTAAATTAGATCCTCTTTTTCCCAATGTGCACATTAAAATTGTCTTGGTTGAAGGTTGAAAACAAAGTAAGTCACATTGCAATTTTATATGTTTGTCTTCTTGCATAAGCAATAGGACATATATTAACAAAATCCGTGTACCCTCTAATACTACTTGTAAGTACTGTAGTTATACTTGTATAACTTATGAACAAGCATAAACTGTGCTCACTGCGACCTTCGGCCAAAACTACGCATTTCTTTTTAACATGCCCTCAATTGCATAAGAAGTTGCATCTGATAATTGCCTCAAATTGCATCAAATTATTAATATAATTGCTCGTTCAAGTGTTTCTTTATGTTAACTTGTAGAGAATGTTGATTCCGTTTCATAGTTTATAATGAACAAAGAGAACATCCTTATTCATAAGTGCCTTATTAAGTACATCACTCATAAATTAATGACATGACCAGCTTCTGTTCGCTATTGCTTTGTGTGAGTTCGTATATTTGTGTTGTTTGTTTTGACAATTGGGTGCACATTGAACGATTATTTTGTTAAATACAACCCACACGTTAGTGCGAAGAAATCCTTTAAATGCGAATATATTAAATCCCGATTGTATAGACTATTTAAACTGANTCTTCTTTAGTGGTATTTGAGTCAGAATGCATACCCTTCTGTTTTTCATTACCTTTATAATCCAGATCTACATCGTGTGCATGAAGACCATTGCTCAACAAATCGTTTTGACTCACGGTATTGCCTAATTTCTCACCGATACAAACTTCTGATAGTTCTTTGCTAGCGTTACTGAATTGCTCGTAATTTGAACTTCCAAAGGAGGAATTATCTTTTTTTAACTCCCCTTTTCTGGATGCATCGTTCTGAAGCTGGACGAACTGCAGCCCAGAGCAACCACCACCATATACTACAGTGAGCTCGGGTTTTGAGCTACTACCACCATATGCTACATTAGCCTCGGGTTTTGAGCCACTACCACCATATACTACAGTGGGCTCGGGTTTTGAGCCACTACCACCATATACTAAAATGGGCTCGGGGTTTGAGCCACAACCACCATATACTACAATGGGCTCGGATTTAGAGTCACTACCACCATATACTACAGTGGGTGCGGGTTTTGAGCCATTACCAACATATGCTACAGTGGGCACGGGTTGTGAGCCACTACCATAATATACTACAGTGGGCTCGGGTTCTGAGCCACTACCACCATATTCTACAGTGGGCTCAGGTTTTGAGCCACTATCACCATATTCTACAGTGGGCTCGGGTTTCGATCCACTTCCACCAGATACTACGGTGGGTTCGGGTTTTCCGTCTGGTGTTTGAACGTCAGGGGTTCCAAATAAGTTGCAATCTAAGCCCTGAAAGTACAGTCAAATATATATTTAGTGATCAGCAACTGACATATTACAGGCATTTTACCAAGTGCTAATTCTCCGAAATGGATAATATTCCAAACTTATCTCTGAATGCATCCGAATTCCTTTCGGCTGAAGTGTATCAAACATTTTGTTTGTGAAATGTGTCATATTGAACGCTATTGAAAATAAAGTTACTCAGTTGGGGTCTTAGAATCCATGTACACATAGTTTAACAAGAACAGCAAATGTTACAAAAACTGATTATAGTGCAGTCGTTTTTGCTTTTTAAAAAGACGAACATCATAATACTGTTTACTGGCAATGATGAGCAACGGAAGTACATTTTGCTGATGTGATATATTTAATTTGTTCGGATGTTTAAGTTTTACTTTCATTTCAAGTAATGAATTACATTGACAATACAATTATTAACGAACTGGCTTTTATATAACTCTGCGGAAAGAGTTTTTAATGAAATGATATATATTATACATTACACTAACAATAATTGTAATTCAAAACACTTACGAATTCTTCAATAATTTCGCTTCCGAATGAATCAAAATTTTCCTCTGGTTCTGCAATATATCATACCAAAATAACAACAATAACTGAATTAAAGAAGCTTTTACAATGTGTATGCAAATACTTATGAAATTGTACTCATAGTTAAAGAATGGTTTAGGTGTGTTCTAAATAATTTAAAATTGCACCATCAAACAATATATGAATAGCGACATTTTCTTAACGTGCTTTGCCGTTGCAAGGTTAGTGTTTTCGACAATACTTCTGTGTCAGTTCCGTATAAAAGCCATAACGCAATGTGATGTTAATGAAACGAATTGCACTTGACTTTTTATATGCATGAATGTGCTTCTAGAGTAAATAATGAGTCTCGATATGTGTGTGTGAGGTCAGCGACTCTATCTTTCTTCAAGCCCGGGTTGAAAAACGAAAAGTTGACGATACAGTTTTATACAGCGTTGTTGCTCTTTTACAATCAATAATCCATAAATAGCATCGAATGGTCAATTCAACTATTCCGCGAGAAATATATTTTGCTTTTGCTGCCCTGTGTTTTCAAATGATGACAGTTATTACTATGTGATGAATATTAAATAAAACTTTTGTTTTCATGAGAGCATATATTTAGTCATGACTAATTACAATTGTATAACGCACATAAGAGGTATTTTTCCACATACATAACTAAGCAAACGTTAAGGATATTTTAATATACCTCTTTTTGGAGTGTTCATGAGACCCTTGATTATTTTCTCAACTTCTTTAGGGTTTTCCAGTTGCCAGTCTGTGATTGTGATTGTCAAATTTAATCTTTCAAGATTCTCTCTGGTTAAATTCAGTCTGCAAGTTTCCAAACGTGTAACCTCGTCGGCGTTTTCTCCATGTTTTTCTGTAATAAATTCGTGTTTGCTAAAATTTATGACTTTTTTTTAAGACAACAATAACAGTTCAGGATCTTTATTTTTACACATACAATCTAGGACTTTCTGTATTGATGACCACCCCTAAGCGCTCTTTTTCATAAAAAGCAAAAACACATAATCCAATTACTTTAATTGCCCATCCATCTAATGCACGTTTGGGCATACGTAATACAACTTACTAAAACGCTAATATTTATAAACAGTCTAACTCTTGGATATGTATCCGAACTACAAGAGACGGCTGTTGCTCACTAAAACAACGTTATGAAAGCATGTGCTATCCATCTTTTAGTAGTTGTATCTTTAAAATTCATCATTTCTTTTTATTAAACATCAATAGAGGTAAGCATGACACTCAACTATTAATGAAAGGCATTTTTTAATTTGCTAAAATCAAGCACGCTTTTGATGTACACGTACAATGTAGAAAGTATAAAGAAGTCATAAACGTAAAACTCAGAATACCCTGCGCCACATTTTTGTACACAACAAGTTTGCATTCTTTGAAGACCGTCGGTAAGCATAGCTTTTTGTCCTTGGCAAGAATACAACAGATTAACAGCGGGCGGAGTTTAGAATTCTTGATCATAGCTGCGGTATCTGGAACGCAAATGGAGATCCAAGACCTTCATCAAATACTCGCACCAATACCTGACAGTCATGTCGAGTAAAACAGGTGAAGCCAATTTGAAAATAATTAATTTCGTCCTGTGTATGAATTGTTTTTCAAATACATTAACATAAGAACTGCTAATAGTAAAATATAAACAATACATACAACATATCAAAACATTAACAATCAGTTGCGGAACTTGTTAACGTCGTGTCATAATTATTGGCATACATGCGCATAAACACAAGAGTGGACAACATTTAAGCTTGGTCAAATCTTGGTTGATGTCATTTACATAAAATGTATACTAGTCGTCGTATAATCGAAAACGTGTTGCTGCCATCGGTAACTTACCGCGAGTATCACCATTACAGTGCATAGCCTCGTCTCCAGTAAATGTGGACCTCTTCAATCTCCGGGTTATATTAGCCAAGAAGTCTCTAACCTCGATACTTAGGGAACGTTCGCTTATTGGATCCGTCAAAGCAACTGTAATTAAAATCACAAGAGTTATACAGGTTTATGATACAAGCCATAAGAGTCACGAATGTAACATGTGTCCTTTTTTAAGTAAGCACAACGTTGTAAGTGGAACAATTAATGAGCTATGTTTACTTTAATGATTCTTGTCTATGATCTTTAACACACACTTTGAACGCAGAAATGACCAACCGCTATTTAAAGAATTCAAAGCTACCACTTGACCGATGCAACGATAAATGGCACGTATCAAACTTGATTTCTAATGTCGTCATATGTTTTGTGTATAATATTTATAATTAAAAGAAATTACATGTGTATCGTGTAACGTGATCTATACTGACGTAGTTGAACCAAATTCTTGGACATGACTATGTCATTCAGTAATATTCGATAAAAATAGAGCCAATGGTCCTGTTACACGTTAGTGCTTAATATAAGCAAGTGGTATCCCAAACTTGCTCATGCCTTAATATATACGCGGAGCGACATGGGATAATTCGGCACGAACATGTTTAGTAAGGAAATGTATGAATTGACCATTAAAAGTCAAAAACAAAAAGGACTTTTCTGCACATATGCCAACTGTCGAGGACACATTTTGCCGTCAAAGGAACCAGATCTTTTTTACAAACGATATGATGAAACATGTAATTCTTTGGTCTTGGTCACCGTCATATCATTATCAGCGAATAGTGAAAAACGCGATTTATCTTAAAACTGGCACAAACACGCAATATTAGAATATGGACAAAGCGATTTATCCACAGAACAACAAATGTTACATTTTCCACACATCGCGGAATACTTTTTGTGGGTATATACCAAATCTGCTAGATGTCGGATAATTGGTCGGACTGAGAACTTCCAGCCTTTGGGCAATCATTAATTCCAGTAGCTCAGATTGCAATATCAAGCCTTGATTTTCCGACAGGATGCTTCCTGATAAACGAAGTATTTCTTTTATTTCAAAACGTTAGATACATTTGGTAGTTGTAGAATGTTTCCTCACTATGTACATGTACATCTTACCAATTCTAATGTCTTGGTGGTCCCCAGTTTTACAGTATTTTGGTATTCCTTGTTTACATAATCTATTAATTTTAATAAACACATTTCTTATTTTTTAACATACGCTCTTGTATGTGCTTATTATGAACTAAACAATGTTCAATAATAACAACTTGTTCACAAAGAGAACAGTTACATCTTAATACTACTAACGACAATCAATTAAGTGTGAAAACTCTTGACAACGTAACATAAGCGTAATATATAAACTGCAATTTTTAAATAATATCAAACATTTCAAGCAATACTTATATAAGCAAGTAATCGAGAAACAGCCTGCAACGCAAATACTTTAAACGCATCCTGGAACGCGACGGACGAAGTCAACGTCCACATCATCGCTATCTTAGCATGCACAAAAAGAATACATCACAATTCTGTACTTGATGCAACCACACAAACATTATGCACGCCAGGATTGTTTTTATATCCTTGACACTCTTCAGTGTAAGTGTTTGTAGGCCAAACATGAAACATGAAACAGTTTGAAGGCCAAGTACATGAAACAACGCACAGCATGGGAAATGTCAAGAGCTTGAATTGCTTTGTGCCGGTTGTTGATCTGCACATAGTGAAGTGTTCAATTGCATGCCATGTGAATTTGAGGAACGATTGTTACTTTGCAAAACAGAGACACATCTTACTGGAGCGACGCTATCATGTATTCTTTACTGAATTACTACTTTTAGAAGCGTGTTTTTTATTTTGTTTTACTCGATACATTTAGTGTAAATACAACAATGTTTTATTGTTAATATTCTGTATTGTCCCTTTTTTCTCTATTATTCTAGCACGAAATATGGCAAGTTTTAAAGAGGCAAAGGAGGAAATCAGGGGTGGTTGTATTTGCAATAATTATGGGCGGAGCCTAATATTTTCAAAATATTTCTGAATAATTCGGAGAAAATTTAACAGCTCGCGCTTAAAAGCGCCCTATCAATTCATGCCTGTTCAACTGAATGTAACAAGCACAGTATATACTGTTTCACACTTAAGGTTTAATTAACTATACTCCTGACCATAGGTTATTCAACAACACATTATGATAGAACAATAATAATTCTTAAATAATGTCCTCACAATCCACAATATAATCTAACAGAATCTTTTCAAATTTCTCATGTTATAAAATGTGGTCTGATCTTCCTGTTGTTCCTTATTCAACTGAGCTAAACTTCTGAAAATTTGTTGTGAATTGTTAGGTTTTTAAGCAATGACATTCGACTTGACATTTTGATTTAAGGGGTAAAGCGGCATTATATTTTCATAAATAGCGTTATATAAAAAATGTATTTATTCGTAGCTTTACATATATGTCTCCTTTTTAAAACGCTTAATCATATATGTATTTATGTAATACAAAATGTCCATGAAGACACTTTCAGCAGAAAACTTTATTGTATCAGTTGTTGAAGTACTTAGCTCGTTATGAATAAAATGTACATGAACTATCGCTATAAACATGCGTACTATAGATCACGGGAAGTAAACCTTTCATTGAATAAGTTATTGTTCGTAGTAGTGATTAAGAAACCAAATTTTGGCATAGCATACAGTTTGTCGCGAGCATTCCTTCATTTACTGTCTGTTCGTGACATTGACATGTTGAATTTTAAATTGAAGGAGGCTTTTAGAGAAAAGAACATGACACATATCCAATTACGAAAGTTTTAACAGCTAAGAACCATGGCTTACACACTGTGTGCAGTGAACAATGTCTTTCCCACATTGGCAATCTTTGTGAATGTCATTTTTGGTTACGCTCAATAACCCTAAACAAAACAGCTTCCTACACACGGTATCAAACAATCTCTTTCACATATTTAGGATTATGAAGTTTTAGAATGTATGGTGGGTGTTGGGACCAACCGCAAATAATTTCTTTCTCATTAAATTTTAATCCCACCATTCGAAGCCAGTGAAGATGTTAAAATGGAACATACGTACAACCTACGCAGAGACAAATATTTCCTAAACATTCAGTTTAAAATTTCTCTCATAGCCGGTGGATGTTTAAGATTTTATCTGGAAACTACGCTGGATGAAACATTCACAATGAAACTAATCCATACTTATTTCCTAAAATAACTTAATCCATACCTGCTGTCGCCGCAATGTAAGGTATTCCGTCGCACAATGTTCATATAAGTTGAATATACAGTTTCTGATATTCATCTATGTTTACTTGTTTGGACTCACACACAGTGGTTATAATCGCACTAATGTCTCTTATTGGCATTTCCGGAACTTTTACAACAGCTACCCGTTCGTTATTGATGACACTTGTGTTGACGTTGAGAAAACCACTTTGAGATGATCGTGTGTGGCCACTAAATCCTTTACCAACTCTAAGAATTCCGCTAGTTTTTTTCCATTTCTTCAGCATGTCCACGTTGTCTATATATAGATATATTTGATTGTCACAGCTAGAAATAAGTCTATCAAGCAGTATTTTATAATGTTCTTTGTTGTTACTTGCGCCACCTTTAGCAAATCGGTTAATCTTCAATGACCAGAACTCTTCCGCTCTATGTACATCGTCCTCTTTGCAGTCATCAAGATTGTGATATTTAAAAATATCATCTGAACCAAGCTGTCTTTGTTCTTCTTGTTCTTCTAAAAAAGCCATTATTAATACCACAGATTTCCCGATCATAGGTGCTCCGCAAATGACTATGACGTCAACGTCATCATCGTGAACGCGCTCGCGGACGTCTTTCACGACGTCATCGCGGCCTTTACATTCCTTGCTGAGGTTGCAAAAATGTCTTGAAGGCTTATTCCCCATAGCTATGCTCCAGAACTTCGGCGATACTGTATTAACATGATAAAACTATCCGTGTAAAATCCAACAAAAAATCAAATACTCCGTTTTGTTCCCGTTGAAACTCCGTTCACAATCACAGATTCACAATGATAAGATTATAACTACAAGAATGCAATGCATTACCGGCCGTGTAGAAACTAACGCAATAGTAACAATGCTTTTATGTCGCGTTATTTCAATTATCCGTTGCAGCATAATTATTACATCCTTGCGAAATAATATTCGTTTTCATTGCCGTTTTCATAATTTGAACTTTAAGTTTGATTGTTACTTCTTAAACATGACGCATGGCTATTAATCCAATAGATAATCATGTAATGTTAGCTAGATAAATGAAGGGAAGCAACTCAGGATAGGCAATCCATCGCTCTGTACTAGCAGACGATTTATTGCATAAACCGTTCTTACGGAGGTCTCCGGAGTTAGTCGCTGTATCGAGATTTACAACCTATAGCAAATTGTCATAATTAAAAAATAGCATATTAGATGTATGTTATTTAATTGTAAATGTCTCGTTATATAACTTCCATGAACGTATCCCAAACGTTCATCTGAAATAATCTCCTTCAATGGTGTTTTTGTTTACACCAGGTATACAATACAAACACTGCGCAATAAACGTCATGCTGCAAACTGAACTATAATACTGCGTCGTTTGCACATAAACAAAGGAGTAACTAATGTTATTTATAGCGTGTTTTCGGAAACTACACTTCCAGGAAGTTCTTTTGAATTTCTGTGAATTCAATGACCTATTCTTGGAATAGATGTTTTCAGATGATTGCTTAATACGTGTTATTCTGGTTGTCTACTTGAATGTAATAGATGCAAAAACAATGTTTTCTCCGCCTTTATGTTTATCTTATTTTGTTTGTCTATAGGTTTAATGTAAATTTGTTGGTAGATGCAGTGTGTTCAAATTCAAAATAAACCGTGATACTTTATTAACTAGTCAAAACTGATCATCGTGTATCTTAAACTTGAATCATTAAGCCATATTTAAATATATAATATATAGATGTTATTAGTGCAATAGTTTATATTATAAGATTCTAAACCCGTAAAAGACGTCCGCGAGCTCGTTCAAGGAACTGCTGATTAGATACATTGGCCGATACCCATAATGATTGATAAAACAAATATATTTCATTTCATGAGGTGTTAAGAAAAAGGAATTTGTGTAAGTATTAAAACTCTATACGTGTTCTGTTTGCTCCCCTCCCCTCAATGTTTCCCTTTAATGTGCATTAATTTGTAAAGCTTACCAATTATAACATGACACTGACCTTTGGAACCTAAGGATGTTTTAATTTCACAATCTACAGAGCCTAACGAACATTTTGGTGTGCACAATCCTTTGTTTATGGCAGGAGACCGGTCGGGTGGTATAAACCTCTTTATATTTGCACTACCAGTAATGCATGCATAATTTACTATCCGAACTGGAATAGAGTAGCATAGATAACATGCCCGTAATATTCCACTTAACTAATTTATTGTGTTATTAAACTCGTGATACACGTGCACGAACAAAACCGAGTACGAATTTAGGAAACAATCCGAGCGCGTTGTTCGGTTTTTATTTGTGAGCGAAGCTCACAAATAATGCAGACGCAATTTTGAAAATCACAATGCCTTAGCTACGGTAGGGCCCGTAACCCATGACTGCCTGTGTGGATAACTCCAGTCAAATTTAGCAGACAACAAATGCTTAAAGCGTGCAGCAGACGACAGCCTGTAATTATGTTAACAAAAGGTTTAATAGCTTGTGGGACATATTGGCCAGTCTAGTGTTTAAATCAGCTTGTGCGATGACATTGGTAAGTTTATCATTGAAATCTGTACATATTGGCTGCTTTTCAGGGAAAACGGGGCTTAATGCTGCATTAAAAGTCTGTCATGTGGGCAAAATTGTTTCTTAATAATTTAAAGAAAATAGATAAAGTATTAGATACACATATCACAACATGTTCATGTTATAGGCTGGTTATTCTTTAGCAAGGCAACCACAATTCTGAAGATGGTTGCCAGTGAAGCGACGATTTGTGAAAATAAAGACATATTGTTGTTATTTTGTCTAAGTTATCTCTATAACATAAATATGAGGATAAACAGTCACACACATCTCGACCTGTGCTTTAAGACACACTCTTTAAAATTTGAATGGGTTGTGTTCATTTCAAACTTGCGATATAAAAAGCTATAACATAAGTTTGAAAACTGAGTTGCTTCTAAGATTATGCAATAGCGAACAAATTCAGTGCCTTCAGCGCTTTGATTGATTTTTGATATGTATGCAACGTGGGACCGAAAACTAACAAGGTACTGCTTTAACAGAGCAGGATGGAATACACACTTAAACTGTATTTCTGATCCGACGACCATAATGCTTGCTTCTAATTTCCGTATGAAACTTGCTCCTTCTATAGTTATTGCAAATGACAATATAAAATGTTTTAATATACATTTAAGTTCAAATTACTGAACCATTTCTTTATTGAGAAGACTAAAGGGGTTAGTGACAGCAGTTGGGGGACCTAAAATGAACTCTTTAATTTTGTGCTTTTCTGCTTTTTTTACTTTTATTTTTGTTATTCAGTTATGTATGTATGTAAAAGCAAGATCAAGCGTTTCGTCTTATTCTTTACAACTAAAATGCCAGTTCTGTTTGTGAGCACTCAATTTACTCGTATTTGATTTCAATTATTGAGCTTCGCTTACAAAACTATCTTGTTTTTGGGAAACCAAAAAGCGTGGGAAAAACTATAATATTTTCTTTCCTGGTGTAAGATTATCGGGTATGTATAGGCAAAAATTGTTAACAATGTGTATTGTACATGTATGTGAAATGGCCGCTTATGCGCATGCGTCCCAACTATCTTTAACTGGTTAAATTATACAACATACAATTTTGCTATATTTCACCTTAAGGTATGTAACTGCACTGGTCAGATTTTTCACAAAGAAATACATGTTGGTCGAATCGTAAACCGTGCGAGAATAAATATAATTTTGAGATTAACTCTTTAATGTGCTTTCCTTTACCAATAACATTTATTGACACTGCTACATTAATTGATTTATTATGTTTTGTATTTGAAAACTTTAAACGCAAACGGACAATATATTCGGAAATAATGTTCATATATTTGAAAGTGTCACTGAACATATACATTATAATTAAACAGTTTCCAGCTTTTAAAACATTACTTACATAGTTAATGCTGTTAGCAACATGATTTTCAATAATTCTTAATTACTTGAGCCAATAGACTTTCACGCATGTTAAATATATTTAATCCGAAACGAACTGTCGTTCGTCCAAAATGGAGCACATATTATGCTGCTGGATTTTCTTTTTTTTTGTAAGATTTGCAATAACATGTTTTGACGATTAAGTTTCTCCGAGCATCTTGGTCCATATGACGGTAAAAAACAATTGTACACTTCTAACTTATTCATCACGGCAAATGGTTTGTAAGATTACAATAAACATAACTGCTACATACATGTGTGAGGGATTACTATAAGCTGTGTTATACAAGGTCAGCTGTAACCTTATTTATCGGCTTAAGGTTTGAGATTAAATATTAAAATCGCACTTTCATGAACGGATCAATCAAGGATCAAATAAAGGCATGTGGTACAATTTCAGAAGAAGTAACGTTGTGATTATTGACTGTCCTTAAATAAGAAATTATTTATTGGGACTATAGAGGTGTTTCATATTTACCGGGATCTTTTATTTGTTAACCATATTGAATCAGTTTTCTGTGTAATGTGCTGCAGTATTCACCAACTCTAACACCCGCGAATACTGTGTTTTCTATTAAATATATAGGCATGTAATTAATGTGTGTATTATTTAATTGTAATATTAGATGATTGGGAACAAATATTACCTATTCATATCTGAATTCTACTGTATTAATGAGATCAGAAATCCTCATCTGACAATAAACATATTTTGCTTATTGGGGATTTTTTGTAAGGATAGAAATTACCCTTTTACATTTGTCAAGTGGATCTGAAAAGTATCTTTTGAGTACTGTCTAATGTAACGACACGATTCGTTAATGTTTTTTTCAAGTGCTTCTATGACCTGCTCTTGTTAAATTAAAAAAGCAGCTGATAACAAACACAGTGAAATATTGACCCTGTAAAAAGTAATTACACAGCAATGAGTCCAGTGGTGCATCCAAATCATGATGGAACAGCTTCAGCTAATTTTACTTGCTGGCGAATGTCCCTGTATGTGTTTTGTGTTTTGGAATGCTTTGATGAGAGTATAGGAGTATGTATACATATGATTTATGTGGCACAGCAAGTGATTTTTTTTTACTGTGAACGTATAATTCAATAACAGTCAGTAATATTTATTTATTTATTTGTTTAATCGAAAAGAACTGATCAGTCTGCGTTTTCCCTTTTCAGCATTCTTAAGAAACACAGGATACATCACTAGATGACAAACGCTCGTCACCGCTCGAAAGTCTTGAAATATTAAAAACATATTGCCAACGACCATCATGAAACAAACATGCAACGCTATAACTTAAACATAAACATAGTTAAACTTGGGTAAGCGCCTTTGTAGTAGCAAGAGGACAAATGCCACGAGTTCAAACCGCCGAGTTTCAATCACAATCATCGGAAACTTTAGAATATAATGGCAGTATTCATGGTCAGATACTTCAGTGGTTTACAGTATCTGTTTCATAAGTGAAGGCAAATTTACCATACTTATTGTAAGTGACCACAACTAGTGGATAAACAGTGCAACTTCATGTATGAGGCAAACGTAGTGTCTTAATTTGTTTTCATTCGCAATTGCACACAGATAAGAGAAACATCTAGTTACTGTTTACATTCAGATGTTCGTTGCTTTCGTTTAAATGTGAATTTGTATTGCATCAATTGTTTGGTATAATCGTAATTAAAATGTTTGATTTGCATGGCTTGTTTAATTAACGTATGTTCATCTCAGACACGTGTGCTGTATCTATAATAGGCCCTTATACTTTTGAGCACCTTGGTCTAACTGTTTATAGTGAAACTATATAAATGGGTTTCTATGTATGATCAAAGCAATAAACAGAGTCCCACATTATTTTGGATGAAAATACAATCGTTTTCAAAATAAATAAAGTTACTGAAAATGACTTGAATTCTCTGGGTGCTATATTCTAGCATTATGTTTCAGTCATATATGTGCCTTTTAAATTGGCGCAAAGCCTAATTCGATAATAACATTAAGTATTTAATGTGACATGTTACTAATAAGCGTTATCGAGTATATTATATTTAGGCTCATACCTGTATTATACATGAATGTAATTAATGCATTCATTTTGTAATCTAACTGGCTCTCAAATTAATTAATGAAGTACAAACAAAATTGTGGTAATTTTGTCCTTACGAAGAGGCGTATCTGATATGACACATCCAACAAGTAATGTTCCCTTATGCAGTTTGATAAAACATAAGTCTTGTATAAAGAAAAGAGAAATAAAAAATGTATTTTTGTTAAGGTTAAGGAAACATCCGGTTTCGGTATTTATTGAGGGTTAATACGCGGCGCATGTGTTCCATCTGTTCATTATGGCACACCTATCAAGAATGTCTCTCGGACCATTATATATCAGGCGGATTGTCTGTGGTGGAAGACATTCTACACTCTTTTTTTGCAGATTAGTTGTCTGAATGTCCAAGTTACGATTACAATCTTACATAGATGCAACTTGATCATGCGCCTTGAAATAAAACAGACCGGCTCATATTTTGCTTTATAAGTGATTCTTTGGAATCGATACATGTGTCTAAAGCACGAAATACAACTGCACATATGGGCGTATTACTAAAATTGGTTTTATAAGTTTTTAATTTGCATATATATGAGATTTTTCCAATAGGGCGATCCAGCTTAAGCTTGGTTAACATGTATAACAAGTTGAAGCGCTAAATTAGAGCCTCTTTTTCCCAATGTGCCCATGAAATTTGTCTTAGGTTGAAAACAAAGTAAGTCACATTGCAATTTTATATGTTTGTCTTCTTGCATAAGCAATAGGACATATATTAACAAAATCCGTGTACCCTCTAATACTACTTGTAAGTACTGTAGTTATACTTGTATAACTTATGAACAAGCATAAACTGTGCTCACTGAGACCTTCGGCCAAAACTACGCATTTCTTTTTCACATGCTCTCAATTGCATAAGAAGTTGCATCTGATAATTGCCTCAAATTGCATCAGATTACTAATATAATTGCTCGTTCAAGTGTTTCTTTATATTAACTTGTAGAGAATGTTGATTCCGTTTCATAGTTTATAATGAACAAAGAGAACATCCTTATTCATAAGTGCCTTATTAAGTACATCACTCATAAATTAATGACATGACCAGCTTCTGTTCGCTATTGCTTTGTGTGAGTTCGTATATTTGTGTTGTTTGTTTTGACAATTGGGTGCACATTGAACGATTATTATGTTAAATACAACCCACATGTTAGTGCGAAGAAATCCTTTAAATGCGAATATATTAAATCCCGATAGTATAGACTATTTAAACTGATTTCAAATACAAGAGCTTAAATAAACACAGTCTTAATGAGTACACCGTTGGTAGTATGGATACATGTGAATCGCAATTGCCGGAAGCAAATATTAGTGTCATGCATATAATGGAAATACGAAGTGTATCGAATTCTTTTCAGTAACGAATTATATCAGCCGATAAGCTTCGGCAAATTTACATTATACACGTTCTATTCGTCGTTTTCCCCGTGTCAGTACAACTTATGAATATATGGACACGTTCTTTTTCTCGTAGTAAAGGTATCACAAAATATATGCATAATTAAAAACACATTTATTGCATATATATCATTTAACTTTTACACCAACATGCATACATATTACCAAAAGTATAATAACATGCACACATGGTTATGTCTTTTACAAACTGCACTTTTACACACAAAAAGCACTAAGCTAAATCACTAAGTGAGTATTAATAGTATTGAGATTCTTCAGTCTACAAAACAGTGTTACCGTACGTAACTATCCTTATTTGCTATATAATAGTATTATTGGTACAAAACGTAAATATTCTGCTAGTGAACACAATGTATTCGTCATGTGTTTATGTCTGATTATATAATGTATATGCAAAGTTGCGACAATAATAAAGTTCACTCAGACATTTCTTTTTCTTTATTTAGTGCAACTATCTCAATTGTTAATTTTTGCATTTTTTGTGTAATACGAATATTTATTAACAATGTGAAACTCCAGTTGTACCATCTGGAGATAAATCTTATCATCTGTGTCCTCTATTTATGGCACGTAACAGATTGAACACAATTTGAAGCAAAACAATAGCTCAAGCATTTTATCGTGACTTGTAGTTTGGTAGGTAAGCCGTTTCCATTCAAACTATACATTAACGTGACATCTGATATTCTATGCAAACATTCACGAACAATATTAGAACAAATCAGCTATCGTATAGTTTTATGTACACATTAACCCCTATCATATTTAAAACTTTGTTCACATAAATGATTTCATAGTATGATGAATATAAGTATTATAAACTAAAACGAAACTATTTTTTCTCAGATCATATTCATATCAACTTATACTTTTGGGTGGTATGGATATGTGTGCGTCGAAATACAAATTAATAACATTTTGTATACAGTTCAGCGAAATAAAAATAGTTTATGGTAGGTACATGTAATCTACATTCTTTTGAATTATTTTCTTTTAGCACGAAATCGTAAACGTTATAGTAAGCATTGGTAAACAACACAGTATATGTATATGGTATCGTTGAATTGTATTTCTTCGGAGAATTATTACAAGCCTAACTGTTTAATATGTGGTAGATGAAGCCCAGTCTGATTTGTATCAGCGAGATGTTGTGTTGTCTCAGTCGATAAACGTAAAACTACACTTAGGCAACGTCAAACATGTTAAAACCTTCTTTTAACCATATTAATCACCTTCATTTCAGTTTTGTTTCGCAATAAAAAAGATGCAGAAGAGATCTTTATAACAATATAAACAGCTGCCATTTTCACGTATGAACCAAACGAATTCGCAACCAATCAAATCCGTATGATCCGCGTTTGTCATTTTAGTCGGTTGTCCGTCTCATTTGCAAATCACTGCCGGGTTCAATGCCACTGTCCTCTGAAATCTGTGCATGGAATTTTATTTCATTTGCTGAGTTGTTAACATAAATAAATCCATGAGGGCCGCTGGATGTCAAAATTACTTCTTCACCTCTGACCATTTGTGTGTTTGTGTTATTGTTCACGACATGTATTTCATTGATTCCCTGATCGCATAGTGGCAGTTTTGCAGTTTCTTCTTTAGTGGTATTTGAGTCAGAATGCATACCCTTCTGTTTTTCATTACCTTTATAATCCAGATCTACATCGTGTGCATGAAGACCATTGCTCAACAAATCGTTTTGACTCACGGTATTGCCTAATTTCTCACCGATACAAACTTCTGATAGTTCTTTGCTAGCGTTACTGAATTGCTCGTAATTTGAACTTCCAAAGGAGGAAGTATCGTTTTTTAACTCCCCTTTTCTGGATGCATCGTTCTGAAGCTGGACGAACTGCAGCCCAGAGCAACCACCACCATATACTACAGTGAGCTCGGGTTTTGAGCTACTACCACCATATGCTACATTAGCCTCGGGTTTTGAGCCACTACCACCATATACTACAGTGGGCTCGGGTTTTGAGCCACTACCACCATATACTAAAATGGGCTCGGGGTTTGAGCCACAACCACCATATACTACAATGGGCTCGGATTTAGAGTCACTACCACCATATACTACAGTGGGTGCGGGTTTTGAGCCACTACCAACATATGCTACAGTGGGCACGGGTTGTGAGCCACTACCATAATATACTACAGTGGGCTCGGGTTCTGAGCCACTACCACCATATTCTACAGTGGGCTCAGGTTTTGAGCCACTATCACCATATTCTACAGTGGGCTCGGGTTTCGATCCACTTCCACCAGATACTACGGTGGGTTCGGGTTTTCCGTCTGGTGTTTGAACGTCAGGGGTTCCAAATAAGTTGCAATCTAAGCCCTGAAAGTACAGTCAAATATATATTTAGTGATCAGCAACTGACATATTACAGGCATTTTACCAAGTGCTAATTCTCCGAAATGGATAATATTCCAAACTTATCTCTGAATGCATCCGAATTCCTTTCGGCTGAAGTGTATCAAACATTTTGTTTGTGAAATGTGTCATATTGAACGCTATTGAAAATAAAGTTACTCAGTTTGGGTCTTAGAATCCATGTACACATAGTTTAACAAGAACAGCAAATGTTACAAAAACTGATTATAGTGCAGTCGTTTTTGCTTTTTAAAAAGACGAACATCATAATACTGTTTACTGGCAATGAGGAGCAACGGAAGTACATTTTGCTGATGTGATATATTTAATTTGTTCGGATGTTTAAGTTTTACTTTCATTTCAAGTAATGAATTACATTGACAATACAATTATTAACGAACTGGCTTTTATATAACTCTGCGGAAAGAGTTTTTAATGAAATGATATATATTATACATTACACTAACAATAATTGTAATTCAAAACACTTACGAATTCTTCAATAATTTCGCTTCCGAATGAATCAAAATTTTCCTCTGGTTCTGCAATATATCATACCAAAATAACAACAATAACTGAATTAAAGAAGCTTTTACAATGTGTATGCAAATACTTATGAAATTGTACTCATAGTTAAAGAATGGTTTAGGTGTGTTCTAAATAATTTAAAATTGCACCATCAAACAATATATGAATAGCGACATTTTCTTAACGTGCTTTGCCGTTGCAAGGTTAGTGTTTTCGACAATACTTCTGTGTCAGTTCCGTATAAAAGCCATAACGCAATGTGATGTTAATGAAACGAATTGCACTTGACTTTTTATATGCATGAATGTGCTTCTAGAGTAAGTAATGAGTCTCGATATGTGTGTGTGAGGTCAGCGACTCTATCTTTCTTCAAGCCCGGGTTGAAAAACGAAAAGTTGACGATACAGTTTTATACAGCGTTGTTGCTCTTTTACAATCAATAATCCATAAATAGCATCGAATGGTCAATTCAACTATTCCGCGAGAAATATATTTTGCTTTTGCTGCCCTGTGTTTTCAAATGATGACAGTTATTACTATGTGATGAATATTAAATAAAACTTTTGTTTTCATGAGAGCATATATTTAGTCATGACTAATTACAATTGTATAACGCACATAAGAGGTATTTTTCCACATACATAACTAAGCAAACGTTTAGGATATTTTAATATACCTCTTTTTGGAGTGTTCATGAGACCCTTGATTATTTTCTCAACTTCTTTAGGGTTTTCCAGTTGCCAGTCTGTGATTGTGATTGTCAAATTTAATCTTTCAAGATTCTCTCTGGTTAAATTCAGTCTGCAAGTTTCCAAACGTGTAACCTCGTCGGCGTTTTCTCCGTGTTTTTCTGTAATAAATTCGTGTTTGCTAACATTTATGACTTTTTTTTAAGACAAAAATAACAGTTCAGGATCTTTATTTTTACACATACAATCAATGACTTTCTGTATTGATGACCACCTCTAAGCGCTCTTTTTCATAAAAAGCAAAAACACATAATCCAATTACTTTAATTGCTCATCCATCTAATGCACGTTTGGGCATACGTAATACAACTTACTAAAACGCTAATATTTATAAACAGTCTAACTCTTGGATATGTATCCGAACTACAAGAGACGGCTGTTGCTCACTAAAACAACGTTATGAAAGCATGTGCTATCCATCTTTAAGTAGTTGTATCTTTAAAATTCATCATTTCTTTTTATTAAACATCAATAGAGGTAAGCATGACACTCAACTATTAATGAAAGACATTTTTTAATTTGCTAAAATCAAGTACGCTTTTGATGTACACGTAAAATGTAGAAAGTATAAAGAAGTCATAAACGTAAAACTCAGAATACCCTGCGCCACATTTTTGTCCACAACAAGTTTGCATTCTTTGAAGACCGTCGGTAAGCATAGCTTTTTGTCCTTGGCAAGAATACAACAGATCAACAGCGGGCGGAGTTTAGAATTCTTGATCATAGCTGCGGTATCTGGAACGCAAATGGAGATCCAAGACCTTCATCAAATACTCGCACCAATACCTGACAGTCATGTCGAGTAAAACAGGTGAAGCCAATTTGAAAATAATAAATTTCGTCCTGTGTATGAATTGTTGTTCTAATACATTAACATAAGCACTGCTAATAGTAAAATATAAACAATACATACAACATATCAAAACCTTGACAATCAGTTGCGGAACTTGTTTATGTCGTGTCATAATTATAGGCACACATGCGCGTACACACAAGAGCGGAGAACATTTAAGCTTGGTCAAATCTGGGTTGATGCCATTTACAAAAAATGTATACTAGTCGTCGTATTATCGACAACGTGTTGCTGCCATCGGTAACTTACCGCGAGTATCACCATTACAGTGCATAGCTTCGTCTTCAGTAAATGTGGATCTCTTCAATCTCTGGGTTATATTAGACAAGAAGTCTCTAACCTCGATATTTAGGGAACGTTCGCTTATTGGATCCGTCAAAGCAACTGTAATTAAAATCACAAGAGTTATACAGGTTTATGATACTAGACATATGAGCCACGAATGTAACATGTGTCCTTTTCAATTAAGAACAACGTTGTAAGTGGAACAATTTTAGGAGCTATGTTTACTTTAATGATTCTTGTCTATGATCTTTGACACACACTTTGAACGCAGAAATGACCAACCGCTATTTATAGAAAGCTACCACTTGTACCGATGCAACGATAAATGGCACGTATCAAAATTGATTTCTAATGTCGTCATATGTTTTGTGTATTATATTTATAATGAAAAGAAACTACATGTGTATCGTGTAACGTGTTGTATACTGACGTAATTGAACCAAATGTGCGTATTCTTGGACATGACTATATCATTCAGTAACATTCGATATAAACATAGCCAATGGTACTGTTACACGTTAGTGCCTAATATTAGCACGTGGTATCCCAAAATTCTTGCACATGCCTTAATATATACGCGAAGCGATATGGAACAATTTGGAACGAACATGTGAAGTAAAGCAATTTATAGATTGTCCATTCAAAATCACAGCGCGATATAGTACTTTACGAACATATGCCCACTATGAAGGACACACTTGACCGTCAAAGTAACCATATCCTTTTATAAAATATATGATGTAATATGTAAGTCTTTGGTCTTGGTCACCGTCATATCATTATCAGCGAATAGTGAAAAACGCGATTTATCTTAAGACTGGCACCAAAACGCAATATGAGAATATGGACAAAGCGATGTATCCGCAGAACAACAAATGTTACATTTACCGCACATCGCGGAATACTTTTTGTGGGTACATACCAAATCTGCTAGATGTCGGATAATTGGTCGGACTGAGAACTTCCAGCCTTTGAGCTATCATTAACTCCAGTAGCTCAGATGGCAATATCAAGCCTTGATTTTCTGATAAGATGCTTCCTGAAAAAACGAAGTTTTTTTTATTTCAAAACGTTATATACATTTGGTAGTTGTAGAATGTTTCCTCAATATGTACATCTTACCAATTCTAATGTCTTGATGGTCCTTAGTTTTACAGTAACTCTGTATTCCTTGTTTACATAATCATTACTTTTAATTAACACAATCACGTTCTTAGTTGTTACCATACGCTCGTGTATGTGCTTATTATGGACTGAACAATGTTCAATAATAACAACTTGTTTACAAAGAGAACATATTCATCTTAATACTACTAAAGAAAAGTGTGAAAACTCTTGACAACGTAACATAAGCGTTATATATAAACTGCATATTTAAAATAATATCAAACATTTCCAGCAAAACTTATAAGCAAGTATTCGAGAAACAGCCTGCAACGCAAATACGTAAAACGCGTCCTGGAACGCGACGGACGAAGTCAACGCCAGCATCATCACTATCTTAGCATGCACAAAAAGAACACATCACAATCAATTCTGTACTTGAATCAACCACACAAACAGTATGCATGCCAGGATTGTTTTTATATCCTTGACACTCTTCAGTGTAAGTGTTTGTAGGCCAAACATGAAAGAGTTTGAAGGCCAAGTGCATGAAACAACGCCTAGCATGGGAAATGTAAAGAGCTTGAATTGCTTTGTGCAGGTTGTTGATCTGCACACAGTGAAGTGTTCAATTGCATGTCATGTGAATTTTAGGGACACGATTGTTACTATGCAAAACAGAGATACATGTGACTGGAGCGAGGCTATCATGTATTCGTTACGGAATTACTACTGTTAGAAGCGTGTATTTTATTTTGTTTTACTCGATGCATTTAGTGTAAACCCAATAATGTGTTATTGTTATTATTCTTTGTTGTTATTTTTTCTCTATTATTCTAGCACGAAAAGTTTTAAAGAGGAGGAAATCGAGGGTGATTTGTTTTTGCAATAATAATGAGCGGAGCCTAATGTTTTCAAAATATTTCTGCACAATATAAAGCGCCATATCAAGTCATGCCTGTTCAACGGAATGTAACAGGCGCAGTATATACTGGTTCCCACTTTAGGTTTAATTAACTATACTCCTGACCATGGGTTATTCAATAACATATTATGCTAGAACAATAACAATTTTTAAATAATGCATTACAATCCACAATATAATCAAACAGAATCTTTTCACGTTTCTCATATTATAATATGCGGTCTTCTTTTCCTGTTGTTCCTAATTCAACTCATCTAAACTTCTGAAAATATGTTGTGAATTGTTAGGTTTTAAAGCACTGACATTGAGCTTTACTATTTAATGTAAGGGCCAATCGATGGTTAGTCGGGTATTATAATTTCATAAATAGCATTATATTAAACAAATGTATTAAATGGTTGCTTTACCCTTATATGACGTTTTTATAAACGCTAAATGATATATGTATTTATGTAATTAACAAAATGTCCACGGAGACACTTTCAGGAGAAAACTATACAGTATCAGTAGATGCAGTACTAACCTCGTTATGAATACAATCTACATGAACTATCGCTATACACATGCGTACTATAGATCAGAGGAAGTAAATAAGTAAACCTTTCCTTGAAGAAGTTATTTGTTTGTAGGCGTGATTTAGAAACCAACCGGGAGCGTGTGTTGTTAAAACTATTTTATTTGTATTTTGGCATTGTAGACAGTTTGTCGTGAGCAGTCATCTATTTACTCGCAGTTCGTGACAATTATATGTTGAATCTTCAATTAAATCAGAGTTTAGAGACAATAAACCGGGTACATATCGAATTACGAATGTTTTGAAAGCAAAGAAGCATGTATCACTCACTGTGCGCAGTGAACAATGTCTTTCCCACCTCGGTTATGTGTGGGAATGTCATTTTTTTGTGTTCCGCTCAATAGTCAAAAACAAATCTCTTTCACAAATGTAGGATAATTCGGTTTTAGAATGTATGGTGGGTGTTAATTATTTCCTCATTCCACTACAATCCAACCATTCAAGGATATTAAAAATGTAAAATTTTAAAATACATACAACCTACGCTGAGACAAATATTTCCAAAACATTCAGTTAAACATTTCTCTCATAGCCGGTGGATGTTTAAGATTGTATTTTGGAAACTACGCTTGGCAAAACACCCACAATAAAAAATATTCCATACCTATTTAATAAAAAAAAACTGAATCCATACCTGCTGTCACCGCAATGTAAGGTATTCCGTCGCATAACGTTCCTATAAGTTGAATGTACAGTTTCTGAGATTCATCTATGTTTACTTGTTTGGACTCACACACAGTGATTATAATCGCACTAATGTTTTCTATTGGCAATTCCGGAATTTTGACAACAGCTTGCCCGTTCGTAATTTCTGGCACTTGTGTTGACGTTGAGAAAACCACTTTTAGATGATCGTGTGTGGACACTAAATCCTTTACCAACTCTAAGAATTCCGCTAGTTTATCCCATTTCTTCAGCATGTCCACGTTGTCTAGATATAGATATATTTGATTGTCATATCTAGAAATAAGCCTATCAAGCAGTATTTTATAACTGTCTGTGTTGTTACTTGCTGCACCTTTAGCAAAGCGGTTAATCTTTAATGACCAGAACTCCTCCGCTCTATGTACATCGTCCTCTTTGCAGTCATCAAGATTGTGATATAGTAACAAGTTATCTGAACCAAGCTGGTTTTGTTCTTCTAAAAATGCCTTTATTAACACCATGGATTTCCCGATCATAGGTGCTCCGCAAATGACTATGACGTCAACGTGATCATCGTGAACGCGCTCGCGGACGTCTTTCACGACGTCATCGCGGCCTTTACATTCCTTGCTGAGGTTGCAAAAATGTCGTGAAGGCTTATTTCCCATAACTATGCTCCAGAACTTTGGCGATAATTTATTTAAATGATAAAACTATCCGTGTAAGTCTCATCACAAATTAAATAATCCGTTGTATGTCCGTAGGAAGTCCGTTCTCTGCAAATAAAACCAACAACTACTACATTTCACGTTATGGTTGTCTTTTATGAATCCATAATAGATCTTGATTAGTTTGCTATCGTTTATACATGGTACAATAACAAGAACATTGTATTCTCTTAGTGATAATCGGTTAATTGTTCATCTTAAACTTGCGTCATTTGGTCCTATGTAAATCTAAAAGACATTGTGTCATACGTGTTTCTAAATAAACATTGGTGTTATTAGTTTAAATCGTTTGATTCTTAACTGCGCAATAAAACATTGACACCTTTGTTTCCAAACATGCATTGCGTGTACTTACGTAATCTGATCTCTGCTATGCGGAACGTGTTTACATCAGATGTCAAACTTAAGCTAGAGTTAATACTGAACATGATCATATAAATACACGCAAAACTCACGGTTCACTTGATAAACCAATCCGTGTGTAAAATATGTATTCATCAATAGATGGCTGTTAACTAAACCCGCGTTAAGCAATGTGAGTTAAATAGGCAGACGATCAGCTTACAGTATTTCCCACGTGATGAAGTATGTGGATTCCCACTTAAGTTATTTTAAACAATGGAGCGCATAACTTCTCTATTTCGATATTAACACTTAGATCTTTACTTTTTATCTTTAACACGAACGTGTTAAAAAAAGTAAATATTTAAATAATACCTTAAAAGTAATTACAAGTAAGTTCCAACGTTTGCCAAAAAGAAATTACCAATAAGTTTCAACGTTTGCGAAACAAAGTGCATCCGTTTCAATAGAACACTATCTCACATGCTCTCCTATTTCACCAGTCTCTGTTTGTCATCTCGAAAACCACTTATACGTAAAGCTCCACTTACTAATGAATAGCTGTAGAAAGCAAAAAGAAAGCTCTAGAAACTAACGCAACAGTGTCGCGTTATTTCAATTAGACGTTTTCATAATTATTATTACATCCTTGCGAAATAATATTCGTTGTCATTGCCGTTTTCATAATTTGAACTTTCATTGTTACTGCTTAAAGGGACTGTCCACTAGATTTTGGCATGTATTGAAGCATGTCATTAAATGCTCTATATTGATAAATTCAAACATTTGACCTAAAAATCTGCAGTTAAAAAACAAGAATACAATTTAAAAAGGGAAAAAAAAGTAAACCTCATCAGGGCTCGAACCAGTGACCATCGGGGTCCTGGAGTAAAAACCAATTAGACCGCTCGGCCATCCTGACAAGTATGTACGATAGCCGTATTTTATACCATATATAAGCAATCCTCGTAGTTTTACAAAATATAGCGACAATAACAGAACTTTCCAAATTATTCAATCGTTTCGCGTCGAACGACGCTTTATGATTTTGAGGTTTTCAAATCGTCAAAAGATGCATATAATGGATATTTAAGAGCATTGTAAATGGTCAGTATTACTATTTCCTCAAAAATATCATAACAAACGCGAAAATTTGCGAATANACGATTTATTTCATAAATCGATCTTGCGGAGGAGTCCGGAGATAGACGTTGTATCACGATTGACGATTTATTGTATAAACCTTTCTGACGGAGGACTCCGGAGATAGTCGCTGTATCGAGTTTTACAACCTTTAGCAATTGTAATAGTTAAAAATAGCATTCACAAATGTCTGTAATTATATTGTAAAATTCTCGTTATATAACTTCCATGAACGTATCCCAAACGTTCATCTGTACGAATCTCCTTTAAAGATGTTTTTGTTTACACTGGGTATAAAAAACAAACACTATGCAATAAACGTCATGCTGCAAACTGAACTATAATACTGCGTCGTTTGCACATAAACAAAGGAGTAAATAATGTTATGTATAGCGTGTTTTCGGAAACTACGCTTCCAGGAAGTTCATTTGAATTTCTGTGAATTCAATGACCTATTCTTGGAATAAATGTTTTCAGATGATTGCTTAATACGTGTTATTCTGGTTGTCTACTTGAATTTAATGGCTGCAAAAACAATGTTTTCTCCGCCTTTATGTTTGTCTTATGTTGTTTGTCTATAGGTTTAATGACAATTTGTTAGTCGATGCAGTGTGTATACATGCAAAATAAACCGTGAATTGTCCAACTAGATACTTTATAAAAAGGTCAAAACTGATCATTGTGTATCTTCAACTTGAATCATTTAGCCACATCTCAATATATATCAGAGTGTGTCTTACGTGTTTCTAAATAACAATTGTTGTTATTAGTGCAATAGTTTATATTATTAGATTATAAACCTACGAAAGACAACCGCGAGCTCGTTCAAGGAAATGCTGATTACAGACATAGGTCGATACCCCTAATGATTGGTAAAACACATATCTTTCATTTCATGAGGTGTTAAGAAAAAATGAATTGTGTCAGTATTAAAACTCTGTACGTGTTCTGTTGGCTCCCCTCCCCTTAATGTTTTCCTTTTATGTGCATTCATTTGTAAAGGTTACCAATCATAACCTGACTCTGACCGCACTTTTGAACCTTATATTTTGTTAATTTCACAATCTACAGAGCCTAACGAACATTTTGATATGCAAAACCGTTTGTTTAAGATCTGTGACCGGTCGGATGGTATAAAGCGCACTATATTTGCACTACCAGTAATGCATGAATAATTTACTATCCGAACTGGAATGGAGTATCATAGAAAACATGCACGTAATATTCCACTTTACTTATGTTATTGTGTAATGAAGCTCGTGATACACGTGCACGAACAATTCGAGTATGATCATCGGAAACACTCCAAGCGCGACGTTCGGCTTTTGATATTAATGTAAAGTGTGTTGCACATTGTCAAGAAATATGTTAAAGGGACATTACTATGTTACACTGAATACTAGATCCCGTAAGAGTTGTCTCTACTGTTAATCTTGTGTTTATATGATTATGGTTAATAGTTTATTGTACACTTGTAGCCTAATTGGGTATCAATGAATAAACATGTAGCCTCATACGCCTTACGTTATATTAATAACACCGGCTAGACTACAACAAAGTGGAACAGACAACGAACACGATACTGCTTTTACACAGTAGGATGGAACACATACTTATTCTGTAATGTTGCATTTCTGATTCGACGACTATAATGCTTGCTTTTAATTTCCGAATAAAACTTGCTCCTTTGATATTCAAACCTATATTAAAGTTCAAATGACTGTAACATATATTTGTTGAGAAGACTACATGAGAAATGTGAAGCAGATGGGGTACTTTAAAGGAACACAGCGCGGAACTATTTTATTTTGTGTTTTTTCCTAGATTTGAAAAAACTTTTGAATTGAGAATCTTTTAGCAAGATAGCTTGAACAGCCACGAAACTAAACGTGTTCAAATGTCCTTTGTATGCTTTAAACGAATATACAATAACAACTGCAACACGTTTACACTTCTTGTGTCGAAATAAACAAAGGAATTATTGCGATGCGTAAGTACACTAGAAAACATGCTATGACCCTTAACATCTTGTCCAATCTTAAGTAATCTATTAGGAAAGGTACATTTATAGATTGCTTTAAGATGCATACATCTTTTATAATAACTTTCAAAAAATGAATTTGATTACTATGTTTAAAGAGTGTAAGCTATCGATTAAGTAGCTTCAGGTTTATCATAAACTCACAGTAGTATTGTCATACTTGGTTTTCATTCAATACGGATATATATATATTTATTCAGACTTTATAAAACATATAAGTGGTATAACTCTTATCGTTGATGTGCGTATATTACAATGGATATATAGTTCATAAGTGTTAAGGACCTATATTGTAATTCAGTATATACATTGTTCAACTTGCAATACAATGAAAAACGAATGATTTTATCAGAAAACTAAGCTGAAATCGGCATGATTCAAAGCCTGTCTGATTTTATTTAATAGCTATAGAGAATTCAATGTTTGTTAGTACAACAAAGACAAGTTTAATTCATCAAAACAAACAATTTTTTATCAAGATTTATAATCATTAAGGCAAAAAAGCAACAAACACAGTAACATTTTACAATCATTGAGAATGAATATTCAACACACATAATAATTCATAAAACTAAATCATTCGTGCTAATAATGCCTATGTTTTATTATTTTATTATTTCTTTTTTAAACTGTGGGCATAGTCGTTTGACACAGGTTACTGCCACAGCTTTTTGTAAAATGCATTTCAGCGAAGCATGAATAAAATTACATTCGTTTTGCATACATTGTGTACGTTTTTTGCTTTAATTTTTAATTATGATTATTTAATTATCTTAACTTCTTAAGATATAATGTTCGGATTCTCGAAACTGCGTTTGCCGATTTCATTAAAACTTTTTATGAGTGTATATATGGATAACACACAAAATGTCGTTGCAATCCATTTGTAAATAAAGGAGTTATGGACCTTTTGTACTGGACAATAAACACACTGTTGTGTCTGGAGCCACATCTTGGAACTGCTTTGGCAGATTTCATTCACACTTGGTATGAGTGTATACATGGATCATGGACAACGCACATCAACGGTGACGCAAACCATTCGTCAATAACGTTGTTATGACCTTTTTGAATTTGAAAACACCCTTTTTATATATGATTCAATTTTCTGGTTTGAGCTGTATCTGCAATGACATATGAACCACAGCCATGACACTTACCACAGCTGAGTCACAGCCCTATAATAGACTATAACCATAAATAAAAGTTCAAGGTCACATATTGAGGTAAAATATCACAATTTTGATGGATTATTCTTAATTTAACCATTACATCACTATGCATTAATGGATTCTGTCATAACTTTCTACGATTTCTCCCCTTTATCTGGATGTGTATCACAAGTCATAAACAGATCTCTTGGGTCAAGGTCAAGGTCACACGCTCGATCAAACGTTACAAACTTTGATTAAATATACCAGATGTAAGGATTCTACCATACAGCAAGGGATTTTCAAATACCCTTATGACAATGTTCATTGTTATCAGGCAGTGACCCACATACACATTTTGATTAAATATACCTTATGTTGTTAGAATTCTACCATACATCTAGAGATTTTCAAATGCATCGATGAAATTGTTCGTCATTATCAGGCAATAACCCACATGTAAGACACATGTCCATAATGCCAACGTCAAGTTCACGCAAATTTCGTTGCACACCGCCTTTTAATAGCACAGATATCACCATTTCTTCCTTAAAAATATATTTGTATAAGCATGCTATGGTAGTTTGACATTTGGTGGCGAGAACACTGATAGCTGAATGATGCACAACAATTTTCCTTACACACCATCTTTTAATAACACCACCTTTTAATAGCATTCTTTGTTACTCAACAAATGCTACTTCATTTCGGATTTTTAATGCGGATCTTTATCTTAGAACTGTTTTTACAGATTTCATTAAAATTTAATTCAAGTGTATCAACGGATGATTAAATAAGTAGTTATACATAGAGCTTCGCGTTGCAAGCTTTGAAAATGAGAACATCTCCATATCAAACAAGTAAATATATATAATCAATATATTATTATATAAAAGTGTAATGGGCGAAAATGAGACCTTAACGGCATGCTTTAACTTTTTTTATGCGGCTATTTTTTTTTTTCAATAATTCTTTTTACACACAACGCTATTGAAAAAATAGAGATTTCAATTTGATATCATGAACAATATTTCTTATTATTGGGCGAATTGGATAGGCTTTGGCTGTTGATGATTTCATTTAACAGGAAAAAGCTTTAAGGGATTGCTGATTTCATGTAATAGGAGAAAGTGGCGGGGAATAGTAATTGAATGAATTGGCTTTGTTTACTAAAACCATAGCCATACAAAATCTAAACGTATACAGTTGCTTTGTAAACTAATTATCTAGATGAAATTCGCATAATCCGGTTCTCTTGCGCACTTAAGATTTTAAAGGCAAAACATCGAATCAAAGTCGCATAGGGATTTAATGCTTATTTGACAAATCTTTACTTGACCTTTATTCACACATAATTAGATTATATAATAAAGATCTTAAAATCGAAAGTAAAACAAACACTACTTGCGTCGTGTTTAACCAATTCAACTGTCCAGTAATCTTGGGAACTTTTGAAAATACCGTCACGAGTTTCGGAATGCAATTGTATGGTGTCCAATCCTTTTGGGGATATAGCTTCAGAATATTATTGTCACTAACCAAAAATATTGCCTTTTCACAATTTAGTTTATCTTTAATTTTAAGAACATACAAGATGGTCATTATTGGCCCGAAGAGCTCACCTGAGTTCCATGCACACCACATGGTGTTCTAATGTTTGATCCAACTTGATTTCAACATGGCCATGATGTTGTCTCCATAAATATTCTGGCAAAGTGTCCTCGAGTTTAAGCCATACATGTGGCTTCTAGAATGGTGACAAAGTTTTTCTGAGATGTGACTTAGTGGCCTATCTTTCGGATACGCATGTCCTAGATTCGAACTCGGCCTAGATATTGTCAAAATAAATATTCTGACAAAGTTTTATCAAAATTGAGTAGTACATGTGGCTTTTAGAGTGGTAACTGGGTTTTTAAGGTTTCATTTTTGAATATTGATACTAAGACCTAGTTTTTGGACGCACGTGACCCTCATCCAAAATCGAACAAGATGGTATCAAGATAAATATTCTTATTTAGGTTCTTCAAGATTGAGGCATAAATGTGGCTCCTAGAGTGGTTACACGATTTTTGTAAGATTTGACTTACGTTTTGGGCGTATTTGATCCAGAATAGGACTCGGCCTCGATAGTTTCAAGACAAAAGTTGCATCAAGATTTATGAAAGAATAAACACGAGCTTAAAGTTTTCTACGCACAACGAAGATTACATTATATAAGGTGACCACAAAAGCTCAACATGAGCACTTTGTGCTCAGGTGAGCTAAACACAATTTAATAACGAGTTCAACAAAACATTAAACAAACAAAATACATAACGAAAACAAAAAACAACCTAAATATGTTAAATATTTCTGCCAAACTTCGGTAAAAAAGGTCAGATAACAAATCATTGACAACGTGGGTGGGAGCATTTTTCGTCTGAATGCATTCCACACCTTGATCTTCCCCATGACAGCAGTCGTGGTCACTGATGTAGCTACACTGGGTCAATGTGATCTATGAGTCTGTGTACTGGACGTCATCCATCAGTATTGGGCCCACGCCCGATGTTGACCTCGATACGCCCTCTTTTAGTGTGACACCCCGCCCCGCCCCGTCACACAGACGCCACGACGTCCCGTCAGGCTTGGTGACCGCGTTGGTACAGGCGCCAATGAATTCAATTACTATGGAGCGTAACGTATGTTAGTTGTTGTTATATGAGATTAGTAGATTTAAAAATTATTATTTTGTTTAACATAAATATACATTAACCTTTATGACAGCATGCCGTCTGGACTATTACACGTGGTACATATTTAGATAAATATAACATAATATACTGACGTCCACAAAACACTGACCAAACAACAAAGTTCTATATTTTATAATGAAATTATCCAAGAAAGCCATTTCTCGTTATTTCATAAAAGTTACTCATAACTTAAATGTTATATTGCCACGTAAATCATATAATCATGTATATTTATTTCTTTATTAAAGAGTTTTCTGATATCTTAAATTATTAACCCTCTTTCCGTGTCTTTAAAGGAACAAGTTCATAGTTTGGAAAATGATTTTTTTTTCAAAATTACGAAGTCCTCTTTGCTAACATGTTGACGTTTTCGCAAAGTGCAGCGTGTCTTCGGTCCGAAACACAACCATGATTGCCATAGGAACCGGTATAAGATTAGAGGAGACAGAAAAAACATTCTGGCAATATCATAAACCATCACCCTTATTAATAAGCGTAACCATGGTGGTTACAGCGGCTCATTTCTGCCATTGCTTGATAATAACGTGTTAAAATGGAAGAAATAATTACCCTTTTTACGTACTTATTACAATGTCTTGCAGTTTTCTTTAACAACCTAAACTCGGTTTTTTCTACAAACTGTATTAATGTATGACAATATTATCAAGAGCAATTGTATTAGATTGCCACACACCGTGCTGTATGAATTTTTGTAAAACATGATAAAGCCTCTTCACTTTGACAATTCTATGTTAATAAGAAAAGTCTGAAGTCCAATTATTCTCGACGGTTAAAGTTTTGTAATGTCCAGCTCAATGTGTTTATTGACAAAACATTTCAACTTTCTCACTTTATAGAACAACATATTATAGCTTGAACAATATCCATCTTGTGTTTACTTATAAAAAACATAAATTAAATACATTATAATTGTTTTTTCATTTGAAACTACCGAAAACTTTCTTTTCGTTTCATTTAAATGTTTTTAATTATTATTTTTTTTATTTTACACAGCCGCCTTTAAAAAAGAAGCATTCTGGATATAGTTGACGTATGACGATTGTGTCAGGCCAGGAGAATATGAAGGTCTTTTTACGTCTCCTCCGCGTATGTGGTATAATTCGATGAAGCGCAGTCCAGCGTTCTGTTCATGTGCTTCAGCTTGTTCAGACGACACCAGGACACCCTCTGGCGCCAAAAGAACGCCACGCACGTGGGCCCAGCGTCCACGCATTTCATCTGGCATTTCTCTTTGCTTGAAATCTGAAATTTAGATAAAAATGAAGCACAAAAAAAGAAAACAAAGTTCGCAGGTTGTAATGAATATAATGTTCGCGATCGGAAAATGATTAGTTCAATTTTTCTGCTTGGTGAGTGTATGAAAGAGCATTCTAAAAATCTCATGAGAAATCAAGTAAAAAAAAACAAACACGAGCACAAATGGTATTCATGTACAAAAAAAAATATAACATTTACATAGTAATTGTTTCTGATTGTATATTGTCATTTAATTGCCGTTTGATTTTGTAATAGTTGGATTTGTCTAAAAGGAACACATATATTACCGCCGTCAAAGCAAATATAAATTTGCGTGCACAACGTGGGACGAATGAATTACACGTTTAAAACATCAGTGATGGCCATTACTGTGCCATAAACACATAACGAGTAAACATTATATTGGATCAAAACATTTTAGAAGTATAATTGTATTACAACAACACTAACTTTGAGCGTACTATCATTCAGTCCGGATTACATCTTTTATTATGATTTTAGGAAACAAATTTGCTTAAAACGAAACAAACGACCATTTTGTTCTGTCTGGCACTGACAAACATACTAATATAGCGATGTGCCCATCAACAAGTGCACCGACCTTGTAATAATCCCAGCCGGACACTGGTGATCCATAATGCCGATCCCAGCACGCCGTCTCGTACCTGAACTTCCGGGTTACCACGGTCCTTGTCGTTACCTGGCCGACGACGTCGGCCACGCAGACGAACACAAGAAGGGACACTGTATTCGGCGCATGAAACATTTCTAGACTTCCAGACAAACTCCAAACGTTGTGACCCAATACTGGTTGTTCAGCGTCATACAACTCTTCACTTCATATGACAATCTACAGTGGCGCCCTTGCAAAACGCCCACAATCAAAACTGTGAAAAATAATAAGCAATAAGCTGGTTTATAACACGAATAATCAGTCATAGCACATGCAGGTATGTGTGTGAAATACGAAACAAAACATTATTTAATTTTCAACAGCTTAGTGTTGTGATTAAGACAACATATTCCAAACGTATTGCGCCATGCTTGCATAAATTCACTTGGAAGATTGTCATATGAGCGACTCCTGGTTGTCCTCAAAGGAAAAGCGTTGTTCTTGCTTGGATAACAGAGAATGAAGCGTATAACTGTTGGATCTGCTAAGCTCTTTTTTTTTTAAATACAGCAGTTTCAAGCGCCATCCTTGAATCTGTTAACAAATAATTTGTGCATATGCGAAAATAAAAGTCAATGAATCTATAGAAAGCCACTGATTAACTTGTTTGGGATGTTTTTGCGATTCGTTAAGGTTTCATTATACGAGTACAGGGAGGTTTACTGTACGTATAATATAGTACACAATTGTACCCCAGAAACAATTTCAGGAAAGAAAGTCTTGTTCTTGTCTTATGCTTTGACTGAACACCGAGTATAAACATACAATGATTAAACATTACCTCCTGAAAACGATCAGTGCAAATTGTTGGGGGCTTAAACCGGTTTAAGGGCAAGCTAAACCTTATTCTTACCCTATACTTGATCACTAATCAAACGCACGTCGTAAGCGATCGCCATGAAAGGTACCTATGCAAACAGGAAATGGAAAGATGAATGCCCAAACGTTGCGCGTGAATCGAATACTTCCCACATAATTTAGTTTATTAGTGTCGTAAGTATCGAATTCTTTTAGAACGATTAGGGGGATATGTTTTAAATTTTTAAAGGTACTCATTAACAAAACAAAATGTCCAACTACAAAATATATTAAACAATCAAGTAAGCGATGCATATACCGAAAAGTGTCAAACAAACTAGATGTAAGAAAGATCGTAAATATGTTACAGTAAAATAGATTGAACAGTGGCTAAAATAGCATCTGTCAAAGCTGCTGGAATCCAACAATTTGAACATAAAACATAATGTTTGTGGTGCTCTTTCTTTACCGGTATTCTAAAGGCGATTTGAATTAGGGGTCGCTCATACAGCATATGCCTGTACCAAGGTTCATATTATGCGTATGTTGCTTTGTTTGAGGTATCTAGGCAATGTTCTATTTGCGGCATTATTTATTAATTACGAACGACGACGACACGGCTTTGCTTTTCATATTATTTCAAACGTAGAATAATGTACCAGTTGCCCGCATAATGATTTGTGAGCATTTGTTTTTATTCCCAATGATGGGGTATTTATCGATCTTAAAAAAGTCTTTTATTAAGCTACACTTGTTCGAATTTTGTCTATAACGTATTGTTTGAATAAATTAACTATAGGTTAAACTCGGTACGTTAAGTTTAAATTAAATCGATTCTGGTTCGATGTAGGCACTTTTTTATATACTATATATAGCTATAATTGTTCGCCAGTTTCCGCGTTAATTGTTAGGCATGTTTAACTGTACCCAATTACAATCAAAACTCATCAAGAATAATTGAATAAACTCGTGCATTTGAGTACCATACATTAATTATCGTATTTGTTGCCAGGTTGTTATGTCACGAAGTTTCCTACGAACGGATCAGGGTTGTGTCAAAATGATGATCGCCGCAGCCGACGTGTTCGTTGAGTTACCGGAGACAATGAAAGATTCCCGCGACGTCCCGTCCAAGAGACGAACCTGAGTATTTAAGTTCCCAGTGTGAAGCACCCTGTATGCTGTATCTCGGGTTAACACCGCAACAAATAGACGAGATTAAATTTTGCCAGAAGAGCAAATAAAACATAAATCTACCAAAAGCAAAAACAAATACAGGAAAAAAAAATGTCATAAAGTACTCAATCTTTACAATATATTAGATGTGCAGCTTTGGTTTTCACGCTGGTATTGGCCATGCGACATAGTATACGGTGGGGTTAAAGCAACAGTCATTATTTGACCATATGATCATGTCAACGTTAAAACCGGCAAAAATCGTTTCTTTCGGACATCTTGTAGCTTTTAACAGGATAACGGCTTCCGCACGATATCGAGCGAATTCGTTAGCTATCCGCTTTACAATATCACGATACCTCAGAAATATAATGCAATCCATATAGTTAATCGGTTGACATCGGTAAAAATCAATAATCATAATCTAAAGCGCATGTGGCAAAATCCTCTTTGAAAAAAGAAATACAGTTCTATAAATTAATAAAAATGATCAAACGACGGATAACTAAATAAATAAATAGATAAATAATTTAATAAATAAGTAAATAAATAGGTAAATAAACAACTACATAAATAAATAAATAAATAAATGTATGAATTAATTGATTAAATAATCAATTAATGATTGAATCATTGAATCATTGAATGAACGAATGAATGACTAAGTAAATAATTATATTATTTAATTATATATATAAATATAATAAATGTATATATATATATAAATTAATAATATAAGCTTTAATATTAAGTAATACCGTTTACGATTAAACGTTCCTTACGTTTTTAATAAGACGACTGCAAATATTAGCATTACGTTTATCAAAGCATTACATTTGTATTTACTTAACGAAAAAGCAACTATTTCGTACAGGAACGAATTCCCCACTGCAAAGTTCCGTTTTGTGATCTTTATTTTCTCTCGGTATGATGTTTGAAGAAGAAATGTACTTTCATAATGATTCCATATTGATTATAATTATTGGAAAGTTCGTCATCAAAACGCGGAGTCGTTATGTGTCAACAAAACTTCAAATACCCCGCTATTGATTATACCCCTTGGCATTGTGGCGAAGCAAAAGAACCCTTCGGCGGGATTTGACATCTGACACGTGGAATATGTGACTGGGAATCGGTGCTAAGAATTTCTGGAGATGTAACATTTTCGAAAATAAATACTGCAGCGTTTGAGTTTCGATGTATTTGTTATGCCTGTTTTAATATTCTCATTCACAAAACATTCGAAATCCATTTTCAAAAAAGATCATTTACTTTTTCTCACATTTATATTATAAAGAAGTATTATTATTTTGTATTGATTAATGAACAACGGTTAGAAGTTTGAAAAATGTGTTCATGCAGGCTCGTTAATATATAGTAAATGTACACAAAAAATGATAAACACAAGCTCATTTAAAAATGAAGAACGATTGTTCGCTGTGAGAATATCATTTCAATATAAAAACACCTTACAATTATTAAGTCGAATTTCAATATTTCGAAGAAAGAGAGACCGATAAAAATACTCATTAATGGTCATTCGAATATATTTTGTTTTAATTACAAAAAAGAGTGTTTCAGCGTTTTGCCACTTTTTGTGTTGTTTATTTGCGATTAACAACACAGTTATTTCCTTTGTCGGTAGGAAACTCAAAGTGTGCAATGAGATACTAAAGATTTCTTTCAGCACCATGTTGACCATCGTTGATACTTTCATATCCGAAATAATATTGTGTGAGCATTTAATAACAAAATTCAATTCGTTCATACATCATTCTAAAGGCACATGACAGATAAGCTCAATTAAAGACAACCTCTATTATATCGATAACCATAATCCCGAAAGCTGTTCTATACAGTGTCATATGACATGGTTATCTTTCGCCATAATTAAGTGAAAAGGCAGACTCCAATAATTTGCAACTGTCATTCATACTGTGGAAGAAACGACCTATCAAGTCACCCTTGCTGTAATATAATAATGTGTTGTATAAACATGACGTCTATGATTTTGTATCGCAGAACTTTTCCATGACGTGAAAAAATGGAAGTGGCCGAATCATGCAATTTAAATGTCACCAGTATCAACAAAGCAATTTTTTGTATGATAAATTATATTTAATTGACAATTCGTATTTACATGTATAAAATATGTGTTTTGTTTTCGTTTTTGGGCATTAAATGACAAACTCGCTTAAATATTATTCTTTTATTAACCAGCCCATTTATTTGTCTAATTAGACTTAGTATAAGTAGACTGTATTGATATCCTGCTACGTTTAATGAAAGAAAAAAAATTGCGATCACCTGCGTTTCATTGGACTCTTATGCACGAGTGAAAGTAACAGTTGACATAAATAATTTCCAAATTTAAACCCACTTTTCTATATTCGGATTCCAAATCTGACTTAAGTCTTCCTCCAATTCAAATAGCTGTCATATTTTCATCAAGACATATTGGTTAATGAAATGCATTGTGTAAAAATACTTAAACATTACAAATCCCATGCCAAATAACCCTTTGATATTTCATGATAAGCCCTGATAAAACTATAAGTCCCAAATAAAAGTTGTCAAACAAGGAATCATATTTTGGCAAAACACCGCAGAGCGTGTCATGAAACATAATCCACAGTATTTCGGTGTTTGTGCCTCCAAAAGGACAACTCTCACCAGGCCATCCCACTATAAATCGCATGACAGCTTAACCTCTGGTATCTATGTTTGTAAGCTCACGTTGATATAGTTAAGTCTACCCGTATTAATCATAAGCCCAAATCCCCACAGGACGTCGTTTTATGGTCAAAGCCAACTCATAACATACCGTTGAGCGGTGATTTATCATTAATCAATATATGGACAATTTATTGAATACAGAACACCCGAAGAGCGTCGCTATATTCCTCTTTCGATGTAAGTGTGATTTTTTCACGTAAGGTCTTTTGTGGAGACTTGTAAACAAATTTAAGGCTCCCGATAAGGTAAAATACTTCAAAAAGCTCAATTAAATTGGTTTATATTGTTTTGGAAATCTTTGAGATCAACAATGCCTGTATATAAATGCTTCATTATATTGTGAGTTTTGATCAGTTGGACTTCGTTTTGTCGATATACATTTGGTATATAAACCAGTTGAATTATTTTCAGTGTTTTTTTTTGTTTTCAAACAAATTGTTATTAATGATGCTTACATGTTGTGATTTTACATAACAGTCGGATAACACAGAAAATAAGTAATAAACATTAGTTTAATTGGATTCAGTTCCTCGTTTTCATCTTGTTTATTTAATTGTGTGCATATTATATACTTCATCTTGTAACTCGTCAGAACGCTATGTTATGTTTTATAGATGTAGAAATAAAACTTCACGTTCGCTGATTACAGATCGCCGGTGCCTGACTAAGATGAGCAGAAAGTCTACGGACAGCGAGATTCGCGCCTATTCCAAGAACAGCTACGAAAAGAAGGTTTTGTGTGTGAAGATCGATAAGCTTAAGGAAGACATGGGTTTGTTTCACGACAGTATTGCTAAACGGCGCCAGTATCTGGTGGAAGAGTGCCGAGAAATACGCATGACAACTGGCGGTAGTCCGGTCAAAGACATTGTATAACAGACATGGAGTTTGATCTGTCTAGTCGCATTCAACTACATTTGTACCTTGGGCCTACAGCGTCATGGAAACCACGTACAACGCTGCCTACAAGGACGCTGTCAAACCCATATTAAAGACGCGAGGTGGTCGACGACTCGCGTCGTCGGCGCTCCCAACTCCTACCCCTAGATCGTCATCGGTCAAAACACCTAAATCCGTGACGTCTGTGACGGATAACCAATCAGAAAACACTCGTCGCATTGCGTCATCAAAAATTAACTTATTTTCTAAGAAGTTGCATATAACAAACATGTCTGACAACACGATCACAAGCTGTGTTAAAGATGAGCAGGTAACACAAGTTATGAGCCCTCTTCCGTCGAAAGCAAAACATGGTGGAACTAAAGAAAACGATAAGATTCAACGAGTATCCGAGACAGAGGAAAGCGTATTTTGCACTGATACAGTGCAAAACATAACTGTGAGAGTTCCCCAAGTAACGCCAGAAATGTTTGAAGAAACAGAGGATTTTGAAACAATAGGTGGCAACACACGCATGGAAACATTTGATGCAACTATTAATCCGAATAATTTATTTATCAAGCCAGTTAGACCGGAATCAGGAATGTTTACGGCACCATTAAAGCTGCCATCGGTATACGAAATAAATGCCAAAGACTATCAGGAAGCACAGAGGAGACGGGAAATCAGCAAATCAAGGTCAAGGGTAAGTTTTACTTCACCAGTTCATGCTTCAAAAGACCAAAGCCAGAAAGAGAAACCAGTCTCGCCAGAACGCTTAGCTAGCGCTTCAGTACCTGTCGTTAACGAAACAATTGAAGGTTACGCGGAACCAGAGAAAAAGAACAACGAAACGTCTGAAAGTCAACGATCCCAGAAAACGCATCTGTTTACTCTAGATCCCGAAACAATGCAAGACATAAGCATTCGAGACATTGGAAATATTACATACAAAGAAAAGCTACTCAGAAATTACATTTGGCCAGAAGAAAGATACAGAATGGACCCAATTGTCATGAAAAGAAGACAAAACAAGATGGACAAACTTACCAAGGAAAGTGTCTCATTTCTGAAGAAGGTCAACCACGAGAATACCAACGTCGACATTGCTTTTCTTAGGTCTGCACGGAAACGTATTCTAGTCAAACTAGATGCTGCAAATAATTCAGGTAAAGGTCAAACTGTGGCGGGTGATGACGGAGAAATCATTCAACGGAAGATTGAATATTTCATTGCGTCAATATCGGACTTTATCAGGAAACAGCAACTAGAACATGAAAAAAATATGTAAATAGATTTAAGTTGATAGCGGGTGATCCGGGAATTGACATTCGAGACTTTCAGTATGTAAAGATCCTTATCTGAATTGCATAACATTATTAAACATTAGCTATAAAATAAACTTTGGAGTAAAATTAACGCATCATTTGGAGATGAACATTCAAGAATATTTTGAATAAAGTCTCTTTTCAAAGCTTTAACTTGTACACACATAGCTGTTTATTGTTTTAGAAATAAAATTCATACGCGCAAAGAGCAAAATGTCAAGAGTATTGTAAATCGTATGACTTTATCCACATTTAAAAATGTTTTATTTTTAATGTATTAAAATACAATAATTTATTTAAATAATAAAATATATTTATATATACGATTATCTTTATTAATTGTAAACATAAATTTATGTTATTTTTTTTCATAACATTTTATTTCCGAAAACATACATTTTACAGTCATACAATCAAACATAGAGACTAGATGGTTATTGCTCTAACAAATGTAACTGAACAGAATATGGTTTCAGAGTAATATGTTGTGGGGAGAAGAAAGAGATAGATAGTCTAGATGCAGTTGAGTTAATTAAAAGTATTATATTAAGAAGGGATTGGCTTGTTCATACGGATGNATGTTTAAAAACATGTACTAATATTCAAGATTTAAAACAATTTTTGGTGCATGGCCAGTTATGACCCCCTGGAATTGATTTGAACAACCCTAGCAGAGAACAACTATAAGATGTTACATTCCAAATAACAAATATCTGGATCTTGTTTCAGAGAAGAAGAATGTTAAATTCTTCACTGTAAACATATACAGAAAACAAGTAGCCCCTAGTGCGGGCCATTTTATACCAAATGGGCGTGATTTAGAACAGCTTTACAGACGACCACATCCAATGTTACACATATAATATGACACCCCTGACCCTTGTGGTTTTAGAGAAAGATTTTTTAAAGTATTTACCATATAACTTTATATTAATCTTGTGAAACATGGGCATGGCCAGTTTGGACCCCAAGGGCATCGTTTTAATAAACTGTGTAGAGGACCACCATACGATGTCACATGCAAAATACCCAACTTTTCGGCCTTGAGGTTTCAAATAAAAAGAAATTAGTTTTCACTATAACTTCGAGGCAGCGGCAAATTTAGACAGAAATCTTCAAAGGTGTCTGTGTAACAAATATTTTTATATAAAATAAACGTTCATTTTACAAATATAATCGATTGTAATAAAACTGATTGAAAACACATAAGCGAATACAATAAATATTAAATATCAAAATTAAGGCCTCCGTTTGGTTGAGTGAAAACATTGTTTTATGTCTAAGGAAGTCATCATATACTTACGTAACACACAGCGTTTGCCCCCTGGCGGTACAGTCCATCCTTTACAACAGCGACGTCTGTTGGTGGGTCCGCACACATTGGCGCTGAAACCAAGTACCAAACTGTTAAATGACGCCTTTTATAACTATGCAATACATTTATGTCCGGACCATAGCCCAGCATATGCCGGTTATTGTAAAATTAAGTCGCAAGAAATTTTCATGAATTAGTATTGTAACATTGAGTTTGTTTTTTTAATTTATCAGATGACAAACATAAAGTTCGTTTGCTCAAGATTGTTTGTCAATGGATTTCAAGTAATTCAATCGAATTATGCATTCATAAAAGTCAGTATTAACCACTTGAGCATCAAACTATAATTGGTCCAGTCAATCATTAAATTATTGTTTTACCAATGCAAATGATGAAGGTTTAGGTGAGAACATGACAGATGCTTACAATTCTACATAATTAATTAGGACATAACTGGGGAAGACTTGTTACGACCTATATATTCTGCTCGGAAAGCTATTAACCTTTATCGGTATCCCAGTGTAAATTAAATTAATTGCGTTTACCACGGGGTGAGAGTGATTTTTAACTCGTTCAGTGCTGGAACCGAATTTTGAAGGCCTTTGCAAACAGTTTGGATCCCGATGAGACTCCACAGAACGTGGCGTCTCATCAGGATCCAAACTGTTTGCTTTTCTGAACGTATTCTTTGAAGAAAAAATCGAAGAAATGCTTATTTTAGAAATTCAGCAGACGACATTTTAGCAGACGACAAATTTCCCAGCATGCAAAGGGTAAAGGCTCAGTATCGGTAATGGATTATATCGGGAATCCACACTATAGCACCGATATAGATCTGAATCTTCCTGAACTTATCCCAAGGTACAAAAAACTTGTTTTCAATGCACTTTTATCACATGAATATTCGCATATAGACCAAAGGTTTGAGGTGACACTCATTTGAATGACGAGACATAACCTCGTGGATTTAGAACAGATATATGTGTATAAGATGTAATTAAATGAGTTCCAGATGACATTTATTGACTTCGGGGCTGGAGAAATCTTTTATTCGTTTCCTTGTCCGTTTTTGAAACAGCTAATTGAAATTGATCTGTTATGCATTAATATAACAGATTCTGTAGAATTTTACTTGTCCGCGCATGTTCTGTAAAAAAACGGACAATATATTTCGTCATACCTGGACATAGTGAGATGTGCACATTATTTAGGATTTTGCACCAATTTACAAGCACGCTAAGAAACGAACTATCAATAAGTATATAAACAATTAAAGAAGTTGTCAGCGGCAAATACAATTATGCATATACAAAACGAAATTACGATTACTCTGTGTTGCCCTGTAGTAAACCCATAATGGACTACGTATGACTTTATCAAATAACGAAACGACTCTATTTCACACTTAGATTTGAGGCCTGACAAAGATAGCTACATATGTTTTTTACAAGGCAAAATGCGATTCCATTTGATTTAAAAGAAATGAAATCAATCGTTCTTGACTACCCAAATTAAAAAAAAATTCACAAGATCTGATATAAGACAATCACCGGATTAGAGTTATATCGGTTTGGAATCCGGTGCGTAAGATAAGGTCATACATGACCTCTAGAGTGGTTACAATGTTTTGTGGGGATTTGTCTCGACTTAAAAATTATTCATACTCTTATTATGAATAAACTTTTGTTTCAAGAAGGGCAGTTGCCAGTTAATATCGTTAACGGACCGCACCATTGTTATATGAGTGAAATACGTTTGAAAGACGGTAATAAAAACAGCAACAACAAAACACATAACAAACAGCTTAAAATATCTCCAAGCTCTTTGCTATGAAGGCTTTTTCTAGTTTAAATTTATATGTTTAATTTATATGGACATGTATGAATAATAATATATTTTATTTGTCAGAAGGACTATTTCAAGCCGCATAAAAAAGTTTGAATCATTAAAAAAGGGCAAAAAACATGCAGTCGTGGTAGTAATCGTTATATCTTCTGTGCACTGCAGATCTCTTCAATGAAATATATTTACCTATAAAGTTGCATGCTGATACATCTGGTAGATTTGCGTAAAACCCAGGACAAAAAAACAAAAGGCCGTAAGAACGATCAGAAACACAACCTGTTTCATGAATCACTTATACACCCCTCTGATGTATTTTCTTGCGCTTGAGTATAAGAATAAGACGAACTGTACGAACCTTATATGGTCATCATAGGGCAGTTCTGTGACACCATACAGATATGTAGCACGGATCAATTTATTATCTCCATTTTTCCTATAATATACATTTACATTTTGTGGAAATTCTGTCATATCACCAATGTTCGCCAACCCATGAAGGCGGATGCAATAGTTGTTATGTCCAATCGTAATCAACAATTGATCCGATGCAAGATTCTCATTGGCCATTCAATATTACTGATTTAGTTCATTATAAATTTAAAAACCACGCTTACATTTACCAAGACCGTCTAGTGGACGCAAGCTCATTACCGTGTTCAACATTTATTCCAACCAGATGAGTTGAAAATCTGTTTTAATTTGTTGAACATTTTGTATTATTGTATTTTGAAATGTGTTTGAATTAGTGCAATTATTGTGATATTAATTTCATTCGTATTTAAAAGTATCGTTTGTGTTGTTCTGTTTGTAAAAATAGTGCATTGTTTTGCTTAGGTCTTTCTGTCATATGGCTATTTTGGTCAACGTCAACAAGAACATGGAAATAAATATTCATGGACTTGGTTAATCATCAGCCCCACCCACACCCACTACATATATTTGTGAGCGATTTAAAACAAAACTTCTCAAAACAGCGCTTTGTCGAGGAAGCTCATAAATAAATAAACCAATCATATACACAACGGCATTACAATGTCCTGCCTCAAAACTACATGAAATGCTAAATCGCTTAAATGATTCCTTTATAACATGGCGCACAGTGTCTAAATTGTGTAAGACTGGTGTTACTGTTCATTAATTGATTGATACCAGTCCTTTACAGCTGTATAATTAAGTACAACTCGGGTTCCAGAGAAAATACAAGTACGCAAACATATGAATATATGTAACGGTCCTGCAATATTTTAATGTGTAAAGGTCAATGTCAGATTAATGCTGTCAATACGGTTTATCACCATAAATTTAGTCCTTGAAATAAAATTTGGTGGCAAGGCCATAACTATGTGGTATAGATTTATACCACATAAATAGGGCCTTTCCACCAAATTCTATTTCAAGGTCTAGATTTATGGTGATAAACCGTATACGTTATCACGGCAATGACACACTTTGATTGAAGTGTGTTAGATATTTAACGACCCGCGACCTTGGGTAAACATAATTATAAATATAATGAAGTTAATACCCAAAAAATCGTCATACGTCACGTGACATATGGTGTCATTTCAATTTTAGCACTTTCACTATTGATTTCAAAGCGCTTTAGGTAGCTTGCACATACGAAAACGAATGAATTGCCAAATTGCGTGCAACTTATTCCCGAAAAATCTTGTAAATCAATTAAACCGGAAATTAGACAAAAGCACGTGTGCATATTTATTTTAAACAATACACTATATATGTACGTATCAGTAGCTATGCACATCGTGCACTTATGCTTCGCATATGAATCGAACGTAATATGGATAACATTTTATGGAAACAAGTTAACATTGTAGATTGGAAAGCTGGAGAAATTTATCAGAGGCACAGTAATTATAAATAATTAGACCAAAACGCCTAAAATCGGCACGCTGCCCATATAACGGCCGGATAGCCTTTGGCTACAGGGTCGTTAGTCGGCTAGGGCCGATTATAGACGTCCGGCAAAGCTCTGCCGTATGTTATCGTTGATATTACCCGGTTGCAGGATCACGTGACTGTGTGGGGTTCACGTTAATGCAATGTAAAAACAACGGTAAGTGTTTTGTTTTTTTCAAAAATATTTTTAAAACATTTTTTTTCTTAAGAATTTCAACTACAATACATTTTTTTATATTGCTAATGACAGTGTGACATACATCAGAATTACTTTATTTAATAAGCCTGTGTTCTTGGCAAAAAAATTGATGTGTACAGCGTTCATGTTCACGGTTAAGCTGCACGCAACGTGAAATTTTGGCACCGATTTCAGACGTATTCAATGATTTATTCTTAAATCTTAAGATATCGGCGCAAACTGAAAGAGAACATGTCTTTTATATACTAAAGATATTTGCAAATGTATTTCAATAACTTGAGGTATTTTCAAAAATCAACTTTTTAACGGTGTGTTTACATTCTGTCCAGCCCGTGTGTAAACCCATGTGGACAACGTTGATCCTGCACCCTGATTACATATAATCATATTTTGTTCCTTGACTATTATTTATTACCAAACCAGCAGATCCATACTTTTATTTTTATTCAACTGATTTCGAAATTTATGACGTTTCTCGAGTGACGTAATTTCTGTGACGAATCACATCAGTACAAGCTGGATTTTCGGGACAACAATTCGGACGTGATTGTTGATGTTATTCTTTTACGGTAAAAATATTAAAACAAAACGTTAGCATCGAACGAATCCAAAACATATACTGGATTGTGTGTTTGTTATGGATAATTGGATATTTCGAAAAGAATAAAATAATTCGCACCGACCAATCATTCGATTTCGTAAATCGAATTTTGGTAAGAATGGTTAGCATTTGTTAGTACGGATACAAACAGTTCTCAAAGACAGTGTGGTTTAAATTAAATTCAGATTATAATTAGATGCAAGAATACAACATGGAAGCGCATATCGTTGTAAGTTGACTGAATTGCCATAAGCATTTGATTAAAGTTGTCTTTGAGGTAAGCATTACGTTTATTGAATTGTGTTAGATGACTTTTTTTAAATCTTAGCATAATAGATAGCGTCTTCGATCTCATCTTATGAAAGTGTATTTCCAGATGTAATCGATATTTTATTTATTCAAATTGTGTTTTAATATAACGTTTACTTATTTGTTTTATTTGTTTCGAGTTAATGTTTGGCTTCATTTGGTTAAGGCTGGGTGTGGACACCATTTTGTTTAGTTAAAGTCGCGCGATATGAAAAATCAGCCCGGGCCGATATGATCATATTTGCCCTGCGGAAACGAATAACGACCCGATCGTTATATTCATTTGTTATTTTATCCTACAGCTTAATTGTATTATAGAAGGAAACTCATATGTCATGTAAACGTTTGCTTTACATGCCTACCAGCCTACTACTTGCTACTTCATGTGCAAAGCGGACTTCTTTTCCGGCCTTTCACTTTCGGTTAAGGGCAATGTAAACATGCATTTAATGAATACATTAAAACTCAAAGTACCGTATAAGAATAATAGCCGTGGGTTATTAATCAAATACAGCATTCCTATTGAGTTTTTATTGATTCCAGAACAAGAATTCAAACTGCACGCGCTGGCCTGCTGAAATGTACTCGGGTAACGCGTTGTTTTAAATAAAGTGTTTTGTTGAACAATTAACGGATTGAGAACAGTGTCAGTGACTTGTCCGTGTCAGTAACTTAAAAGAATGTTACATCTTACAATTGTCGTGAATTGTAGTTCTACTTTTCGAATTTATGTAGAATTAAAAGGGTGATTGCTTTGATATAAAGGTTGTTCCTTTGTTAGTTGATCAAAGAATGTATATCCACAAAGAATTGCCGCCTTAAATCATCTGTTTTAAAATGGAAAAGTAAGATGGAGTTGAAGAAATGTATCGTGTATGCCGCGTGTAGATTTTCAATCCATTTTGCAAACAAAACTGGACGGAAATAAACAAAGCGATTTTTATCCAAAATGTGTTGAGTAGAGCATTAGCCAGGTTTGACTTGTAAATGCCAGTTACTAAAAGCAACCCATGTACGTCGATAATCCAAACTGAGAAGGATAATTCAAACTGAAGAAAAAAAGGCGACAGAAATAAAAACTTCAGTCATTTATTTCTAAGAACACGTTTATTTAAGATAAGTTGTGACATAATCAACGTTTCTTTTTGATAAAATGTTATTTGCCGGATACAATGCGCTTATAAACCCATAACAATTAGAAACAATTACGTCGAAATAAAATGAATATGTTTGGAAATCTGGAAAGAGTAAATGAAATTGTCGAAAGTTTTAGGCCCAAAACAATTATAATCGATTGTTTTTTATGTTTTAATGCTTTGACTTATGTATTAACCTTTCATATATGTATGTACAAAATTTGATTGACGTAAATGCTCGAAAACGCAATATATTCGTATTTGTTTGGGACAAGAATATACAAATTGGATAATGACCTAACTAGTGTATGGATAATTCCAAACTATTTTGAGTTTGGTTATTATCCACAGAAATTTTCATATCAGTTTGGATTTATCCATAAACTTTTATACCC